>JAQGAY010001423.1:0-14432 GCA_034698085.1 Polydesmus angustus | reverse complement strand
AAATTATTCAATTTCGTTAAAATTTGACTTTTTTATTCGCTTTTTCTAAACGCCGTATATTTATGGACACGTTATATAATGAGCTTAACTGTCCGAAATGAGCCCAATTGTTCGAGCCATTTTTGAGTGGCTGCCGCCGAGTGTAACCAAAACATCGGCGGAATTTTGAATTTTTCCGCACATTTTTAAAAGTCCGTAGCGATAGAACTTCATGATTTGGCTCAAGCAGAGCTAGAAAAAACCCACCCAAAAATTAACTGAGATAAATTGCTAGTACAGTAATAAAGAAAATATTCCCTAATTAAAATAATTAATTGAAAGTAAATACCGTTTCAGTATTAAGTTTAAGATATCACATAAATTAAACTATGCTTTAAAAAACGATGTTCAGGAAAATAATACCATTTTTCTGCAATAAATTAGCAAAAAATGCAAACCAGCACAATTTTTTAACATCAATCGAGGATCCAATTTTTTCAACAAAAAAAAAACAGTTATTTTATAATACATGTACATGTACTGTAATAAAAAAAAAACTTAGAAAAATTACGCAGTATTTTATCAAAATTCGTAAAACGTTAATAAAGCCAAAGGGAGAAAAAAAATATTCTTATCATTTTGCTTACATCGCTTAATTTATAGGCTACCTAATTATTATGAAAAATAAAAATTTTATTTTTTAAAAATCTGTAATAAAACGTGAACCTCAAAAAAAAAATAATAATAATAAATAAAATACACGTGTACGAGACTAAAGAAGATGTTGTTGACTTCACTTAATCCACGTCCTATTAATTCAACATGTCAATCTTTCATGCAAAGTGGCGGCGAGCGACTTCGATCGCTGTTTTTTTTTTTTTTTTTTTTTTTAGCTTCAACTCAACTCAAAATGCAATTTGACAACATTTACTTCGCCATCGTCCTAACATGCGAGCGCGCGCGCACTTTACTGCCCAAATGTTGATTTTCTCTTCAATACATTTTCCAGCCTGATTTACACCCAAAATTACGTCGCTTCAACTTTTATCCATCATTTTCGATCAACCGCTCGCCCACATCAACGACCCGAAAATAGGCTTCGTACGTAAAAGACGCGATCGAAAAGCGGGAAGCGCGTGATTCCGAGCTTATTTTTCCATCATTTGTTCTCGATCATGGCCATTTTCTTTCCCAAACCCCCCACCAACCCTATCACCTCCTACACTTTCATACGCGCGGATAATAAAGCATTTTGCACGTAGCATTCGCCAGCGAGCAACATGATTTGCTTATGCAATAATACAGCGCCGGAATAACTTGGGGAATATATATATTTCTCGAGTTTGCGAAATCTAAAAATCATTTATTCTACTGTGCACTTTTTCAATTTTTCATCGGCCATGAATGTGTCAGTGCGGCGAAAGAATGCGATCCAACTTGTTTCTATTCAACTTTCAACGCATTCGAAACAAGAATTTTTTTTTTTTTTTGTTGAATAAAAAAAGAAAAAAAAAAAAGAATTCTACGAAAAGTATTACAAATCTCAACGCGATCTGAGATATTCAAATGGCTGGCGGAAGTGGATAAACATCTCAACTGCTTATAAATTTCGTAAAATTAAAATAAATAGCGAACCAAGTGCCGCATTTTACATTTTAAAAGGTGAACCAACACATGTTGTAAGTTGAATGGATAATAAAAAGAATATTATACAGTACAATAACGTTATTAAAATTGCTACTTAAATCGCTATTTAAGTCTTAGGTTAAAAGATTATTCGCTTCCGCGCGTCCACAAAAATTGAAATGCGATTGTATTTTTTTAAAAATAAGTTTAAAATACCGTATGAGATTTTACAATTTTTTTAAAAAAATTTCAGAATA
Source organism: Polydesmus angustus (assembly GCA_034698085.1). Taxonomy (NCBI): domain Eukaryota; kingdom Metazoa; phylum Arthropoda; class Diplopoda; order Polydesmida; family Polydesmidae; genus Polydesmus; species Polydesmus angustus. The sequence goes on along the minus strand of JAQGAY010001423.1, from coordinate 12,570 downwards.
AACCTATTACAGGTATTCATAAATTTTTTTTCAGTACCGGTATTAATAAAAAAAATGTTGAAATCAAACTTGCACCTTATTTAAAATTAAAAAAAACTTCAGTACCGGTAACATAAATTATTTTTTTCATCAGAAATAATAATTTTTTCAATAAAAACTGTAGATAAACAGTGCTAATAATAATAATAATAAAAGTAGCAGCATTTCGGATTTTCAAACTGGTTTAAATCGAGATTTGCGCGCAGATATTAAGTCTTCCGAAGATCAAAACTTAACATCTCCCAGAAGACTGCCAAACGTAAATTTGCAGTAAGAATTTGTCAATAAAATCGGGTACCGCAAAAATTCTACGGTATAAATGTGTACATAGTGTTTCAATAAAAAAAAAATTAAAATAAAAACACATACACACACATAAACCAAAAAAAAAAAGAAGGGTATGGTATCGGTGTATACATACTGGCATAGATGTCAACAACAATAGTTCATCAGATAATTTTGGTAATAATAATTATTAAGGAGAAGAAAAAAAAAATAATCATAATAAATTTTAAATCGTTTTACCTGTGGCCTTATTTGCTGATAAGAGTAGTAGAATAGTGACGGCTACCAATGTGCAAATGTTGAGGTAGCCATCTTGTCTCACGCCGAATACATCACTGGCCATCTTTCGGTTCAATAACTTCCCCTGAAACAAAATAATCAAAAAAAGAAAATAAATAATTCGTACATTAATCAATTTCTATTAGCAATAACCACGCTAAAAACCAATAAAAATAACAATTTACATTTCAATGCGTTTCTATAGAAATAAGGAATTAATAGAAAAAGCACCTTAAAAGCATTGAATGAATAGGAAAATTTACAAGCGCGTTTCCTATATCGCGTTATATCTCTCTGGAGTATCAAAAATCGATGTATTTAGCCCCAACAAAACTCGAGATGTTTCTCCGAGTCTTAACTTCTGCTAACTTTCTTTCGACGTACTAAATAAAAATCTATATACAGTAATATAATCAGATACTAAGCCTTAAGACCTTGATGTTTGTTTATTCTGAAAAGCGCAGCGTTTTCAGATAAACATTAAATATTCGTAAATAATCAAACAAATTGAAAAGTTAATCACATATGGCGTATAATGACTACGAATAAACTTTTTTTTTTTTTCCTAAAAAAAAAAAAAAAATTAAAAGACACATTTTAACTCTGAATAAGAGAAAATTTATCATTTCTCCCGCTTCTGCGCAATCACCTTTTCGTCACCTCACGCGATAGGGGAACTGTGGAGAACCCCCTCACTCATTCGCCAGGGAAAAAGAGCACATCAAATTACAATTGAAACATTTTCTCTCTCGCGAAATAGATTAAAGTAGATTGGAAATACATTGGATTTATATAATTTTCTCTCTTCTCCAAACCCGAAAGGTGATGCCCCGCTACGTCGTAAAAACCCCTACCGCCTGACACTTGAGCGCGCGTGCAGCTGCGCTAACAGCTTCAATCACGAGTTCAGAAACTGATATTTTTCAGCCTCGTATAAATTAGAGATAACAATTTAAATACTAATTACTCGATTTTCTACGTCTGAAATTGCGTCGCGTAAACTAACGGAGAGGGAATGTGTGTTTTTTTTTTTTTCGTACTCCAATTCTCTTACAGCTAAAAATTATAAAATATATTTTTTGAAAAAATGAAATACCGATATGGTTGGTGTGTATGAATGAGGCTTTTCTCTCCTACTCGTTAATCCTCGGCGTTAACAGCTGCGACGTTAATTACCCAACGGTTTGAATCAAAAACGTGCTCGGAATAGCGTACGACTCGAGATTATATGCAGGATTCATTATCATTTAAGTTCGAAAAGCATCCATTTCCCTATTAATAATAAAAATAAAAAAAAGCCGAGCCACTTCTTTTCATTTTTCCTTGCGGAAAATGAGAATAGAAAGTTAAATCAATCGTATATTAATTACTGAAGAATAAATCGGCTGCTACACTTTGCCAAAGTAAACAAGCGTAAGATACAATTTCAAATTGCGTGGAGCGGAAATGGCGCGAATTGAATGGAAACGTAGCAAAATATGTTTAGGAAAGAAAAGAAAAAGAAGAAAGAAACAAAAAAAAAGGATTAAATTACGCTTAAAAGAAAAGCATGAGTACAAACTTTCACGTAACGTCTCAAACGTAATTACGAGCTACATATTTCAAATTCTAATAATACTCAACAGGATAATAACCTAAAATAATTCGAGTTGAAAACGATCATTCACATACACAAAAATTTGAATAATTCGTTAAAATACCGGTGTTCAAATTAAAAGAAACACAAAAATACATTGTAAAACCAACCGATAAAATTTTAGTGAATAGACCATCGTATTTTATTTAAAAAAGTGTTTTTTTGCAATTATCTAATACAACTAGACTTCGCTTAAAACTTAAAAAAAAATCTGAAGATGTTTGCCGAGTGTCGATGAAGATACTTTCCAAATTCTTCCTTTTATTTACAAAAAATTATCAAAGATAAAAATTTAAAAAACTGTGCCATTTTACAGAAATCCCCATAAAGTTCTTTCTGTAAAAAAAAATATTATTCTTTTAATTCATTAAAATTTTAAAAAATACATAAAAACTCAAAAAATAACTTTTCCCTCATTTAAGCCGTAATATCATCTGATAACAATGGGGGAGAAAAATGCAAGAATTTACTGTTAAAATTTTACTTACATTATTCTACTGTAAAAAATTTTGATCAGAAAATTAATATACGAGTTAATTAAAACAAAGTGAGCATTTTTTTTCCAATTTAATTATCTAAAAAGTCATTTTTTTAAAAAACTTTATAATTTTTTTTATATGGTTTGAATCTCCAAAAAAATTATTTTTTACAGAAAAAAACTTTCGGAGTTTCTTCGTAAAATGACTCATTTTATAAATATTTAGAATATCTTCTCGGGCACCCGGTTTAAAAATATCAAACGGAAAAAACGGTTTACCATAGGAAACCATGTAAATATGGAAGACTTTTTTCAACGTAAAAAAAAGCATTTCCAAATAAAAAATAGCAACTATTTAGCAAAAAGATTGAAAAGAAGGTCTGCGCGTATATAAAAAGTAATGAAGCTAAATTACGGCGGAAAAGGACGCTAAAATGCGCAAAATGGTGCCATTCTGCGTCTAATAAATAACTTACTAGTAAGTGTATAACGAAATTTTTAGTACTGACGGTAGTGTACAAGAATCTTGTTGGTAGGAGCTACAGCGAATATCTCAGTGCAACCAAATGGCCGATATAACACAGTTACGACCGACGTATTACGGACTTATTTCGCTAAGATAATTAATATCGATTGAATGTAAACTTTGCAATGCGGATTATTTGGTAATTGAGAATATTAAGATTCTCCATCTTGTCACGCGCTTGATTACGTTGCAAATAGTCATCGTCATCTTGACATATTTTCTCCCACTGAATTGATGACAAATGACGAGCGAAGAAAGAAAGCCAATGATAACGTGACGTAAAGAATTATCTCTGCTTCATACATCAAAAAAGATATATAAAAAAAAGAACTTAAATACAGCAAATGATTCGCAGTTTAATGATTAATGATAAGTCGACGTCGTAATGCTAGTGACGACGTTTAGAATTTGCAAAAGATAATTATTGTACAAATTAAATATCGACCAACGTTTTCCGAAAGATTTATTTCTTACATGTACGCGAGTGTGAACAAAAAATAAAAAGCGTGTACTATGTTATTAAAGAAATATCCGAACGAATTTTACATGCACGTAATTAAAGAAAATAATTAAAATTTATATTTTTTTTAATTAACTCGAAATATTAAATATCTATATAAAGCGACGATGAAAAATATAAATAAAAAATGTACTTTAACTAAGCTAATAGAATGAAAACGTGCATTCATCCGGCCGCGACATGCAAACAAAATATATGGCATTGAAATCTCTTTTTTGTTTAAAAAAAAATTAACTCGAATTATTAAATATTTATTTAAAACGGCGACGAAGAATATAAATAAAATGTATTTTAACTAAGCTAATAACATGAAAACTCTGGATAACGACTTTGCACTGAATAAATAAGGTGCATTCATCCGGCTACATGTAAATAAAGTTTATAGTACTCGTATTTACAGTGACGCAATATGTAGCTCAATCGCATAAAAATATATATAGACAAATATTTCCCTAATTACATGATTTCTAAATCTAGCGACTTTCTGAAGCAAAAAAAAAGTTTTAAAAAAAAGCTGATTAAATAAATGTAGAGGAGTGAACGGAAATGAATTGCAACCCCCCAAAAATAATATTTTCCCAAAAAAAAAACTTTTCCAGACTTTGCAAGAATTAAAAAAAAAAAATGATAAATCTTGCAATAAAGTTAAATTTACAAAAGAAAAAACCGATCCATAAATAATAGTTTTCGTAAACATGTAGCCTACTTGTTTGAAACGCAGTAACTTATTTATGCGCATTATTTTGAAACAATCGTAAAGTTTAATTTCAATTTAAAATTTTACTTAAAGCTTTCTCGTGCAGATTAAATGGAAAAACCTCAATAAATTACGAGTTCTTTTTAACGAAATATAAATTTAATTTCATCATACAAAGATGCTATTTTATTTTTATATTCCAGATCTAGATAGAGAGCGGTTATTGATTTTTTTTTTTAAATCGTTGTTTTTAGATTAAAATTCCGAGTAACATTTTCTCCACAGTTTTTTGAGCTACGCACGCACTTCCGTTTTAGCCATTGAGTAAACATTAGAAAGTGACTGGATACAGACAAGATTTGATATCAAACCTAACATATTGACAAAAATCCGAAAGCTTTCCGATTCTCTTAAATCAACATTTCGAAATTTGAAACGAGGAAAGAAAAAAAAAACTCAAGATTTTCTTTCGAAGTTTTTTTTTAAAAAAATGTCCATTAACCGGATGATAAAAATGGACTAAAAAAGTAAACCTCAACGGTTAATTTTTTTCTCTACGATGCTACATGTCAACTCACGGTAGCCAAAGTTCACGCATCGGAATAAAATTTTCATTTGATGGATAATTAATGTTTAACGTATGTAGAAAGTGATTCTAGAAAATATGGTTTAGGAACTTTGAATCTCATTTAATAAAACTATTTTTTTTTTTTTTAGTTTCGGTACTATAAAAACTTTAAATGAAAATTAATGCAAAAAAAACGGCGCTAGTTTCCTTCTTTAAACTATTTTGCGCGGGAGTGTTTAGCCCCTAAAACTGTACTTACACTAAATGTTTACTCTTAAAAACTCCATTTAAAGCTGTTGTTTATTTCCTGAAACTTCATTTAGGCGAATGTTTACTTCCCAAATTTTTTTATGTAGGAGAATTTACCTTCTAAAATTTTTGCTAAAATACTTCCTAAAACTCATTTTTAGCGATAGTTTTCTTCTTAAAATTTTATTATTTTTTAGTGTTTTTAGTGACAAAAATATTGTAAAACCTTTTACAATAAAGGAATAAAAAATACATTATAGAAACACAAATCATTAAAAGTTAAATGAAAAAAGACTGAAATCCATCAGAACTCTAGAGCGTAATAACATTTCCTATTGATACATTTTTTTTTTAATAATAAAGGTGGATAATTAGCGAGTAAATAAATCACAAATTGTTTTTGTTTCTTTTCACCGCATCATTAATTTCAAATTTTTTCTCACTGCAAATCTATAATTAGAACGCAAAAAAATAATAGAATTTATATTAAATTGTAGGAGGTCGCTCTTTCCCAATCCCAATTACACAATAATTGTTCCGTAATAAATCGAAAAATGTCAACAAAAAGGGGAAGGAAAAAATATTTATGTCGATTTACTCATAGTTTTTCGGATATACGAGTACAACACTGTAGGTGGTTTTCGGATATCAGCGCAACATTATAATCTAATTCCGTCGCCTCGGACGATCGAGCGATTCCAATTTATTGAATGTTGTCGCGGCGCGAGTGAAAGAAAATCGCGGTTGTTCGACAGGCCAATTGAATTTTAAATCAGCCGATAATTGATTGTAGACATCGATCGTTCTTTTTATCGAAGCGCGCACAATCATGCGGCTGTACAATTTATTATAATTCATGTCAATATCGGTGAAAAATGATGACCCACCAACAAGCGCTACGTGTTAACTAATTGACAAATCAAAACGCATTCGCAAAATTTTGACCTCGATTAAATAATATAAAAACGATTACCGGGTAATAATATTGTTAAAGTTAGGATAACTGGCGTATCGAGCAAAATAAGTGCTCCTGCCAAATCTACAACCAACATTTTCATTAAGAATAGGTACCGGTATGAAATTAGATAAATATTATGTCAACATTCAAATTTCAAATATTGCGTGATCACCCAATCTAGTTTTTTTTTTTACCGGTACCATTTAAGCTTTATAACCGGAATAAATCGTTTAACTCAAAATAGGAAAATCGGATCAGAACGAAATAATGAAAAGTTAATTGAAAAATTCGGTATTATTGGAAAACTTACCTTATAAACTACTACAAACTGGCTTCTAGTAAACTTGTTACGTGAGAATACTTCTCGTAAACTTACTTGAAGAACTCTAATTTTGATGTGACTCTACTAGCACAATCTCAGGACTAATCGAGGACTGATGTTTATAAATTCACGATAAACGTCACGTGCCATAAATAATAATTATAAACACCAGTCTTCGATTTCCTTGATTTAAGCATCGACACTCAACTTCTTTGTTTTTGAACAGAACATTATTACACATAATGCGTCGCAAGAAAAAAAAATTAAGTGGCACTCGAATTATAAAATGAAAAAAAAAATTTAAACATTAATAATTCTGATTGATTACATTTCCAAGCTTATGACTTTTTAATTACTGTACTTTTTAGTTTAATGACTTTTACAGCGAGTAACTGGACTCAACTTTGCACTTCAAAAGGGGTGGGGAAAAAAAAAAGAAACAACAAAGTAAAACAGTTTTAAATTAACAAAAGTGAATTAAACAAAACAAAATTGCAAACATCAACGAACCACTATTAGAAAATCTAATCTGCACTCGAACAAATTGATCGCGCATTCGAAAAACTAGAGTCATCCAGGAAATCCTATACTTCATTCAAATGAGATCGCTGCAAATTAAAAAGGAAAGGGAACTAAACGGAATTAAAAGCAAAGCTAATGTAGGCTGACTCAATTTTAGTCCGTTGAAGATTCGCGCAAATTCAAAATGATGTGCACGCTTTCGAATTTAAGCAATAACTCGCTCCTAATACTGCTTACATTTTACCTTAAACTGCCGGGTGTCCGAAATGTTTCTATACAACTTCGTTCGGCTCTTTAAAAAAAACAATGAAAAAATAAAAATGTAAAAATTGTGTCATTTTACAGATAAACTCAGAAAGTTTTTTATATATTAAAATAATTTCTTAGTTACTTCAAAAAATATAAAAAAAAGTTAAAACTTAAAAAATGACGTTTTTTGGAAATAAAATTTTTTATGCTAATATCTTTTTTTTTAGAAAATGTTAAAAATATTTATTTTTTTTCAAAAACAGATAAATTTTTAATAAATGGTTCCAAAAATAATCATATTGTGATATTTTAAAATATTTTTGTGTATTTAAAATTACCCAAGTTTGAACGCTCTCAATTCTCTTTAAAGGGAATGCAATTGAGCGTATTGAACGCTTAAGAGACACACAAGTCTGAATAAAATGTAGAATTATTTCTAAATTGTTTACATTTTAAATATCTGTAGCAATGTTTTACTATTTACATTATTTTTTAAATGTAGTTACATTTTTATTTCATTGTTATGACGTTGTTATCACGGGATAGTACTGCTCAAATGAGTTTCAAAAATCACTTTTAAATTTTTATATTTTTTTAATATTTATTGAAGTAACTAAGAAATTATTTTTTTATAGAAAAAACTTTCTGAGTTTCTCTGCAAAATGGCACCATTTTTGCATTTTTATCTTTCATAGTTTTTTTAATAACCGACGGAAGTTGTATAGTGACATTTCGGACACCCGGTATTAACGCCATTGGATTTTCTGCAATGAGACTTATTAATTAATTTTTAAAGTTTAGAGATATAAAAAAAAAATATTAATAAGGTTTTAAGCGGCAGAAACTTCAATCAGCAAAATAACAAATGATTACTCTCAGTTAACTAAAGCGCTTTGTTTCTATCCGCGCAGTTGATATCTTTATTCTCGTACGAGTTGGAACCTTTCTATTGTTGGACAAAGCTAGGACCGCAATTCAAAGCGTATAATAAATGGACGCGCAAATCCATTAAGTCTCCAACTTTTATTTTTATCTTTATAAATTGACTCTTTGACCGGGTACATCGAGTGGACACACACTTAAACCAATCAATTTTGAAGAATTGTATACCCTGCCTTCCCTTCATCCCTATAGATCGATACAACTCGTTAATCAAGCTAACAAAGTTGAACCGTTAGCGCCAAACTTTGACGTAATCGAAATCTTAACAGGGATGGAGGGTGTATATTACCTTAATTTTTTATCCTCCATCATCATCACCGAAGTACTTGATTCCACCGTGATTTATGAGCAAACACTGTGACAACTGATAAATACCATGTCAAAATTTTTTTTTAGCTCCATTCAAATTTTTTTCTTCCCATGTCCGATAGTAATTACTCTCATTCAACGCCAGTAGAAAAATTAATTACGAGTCAATTTTTTTTATTTATTATTTAAAAACTACAGTAGTATTATTTTCACGCCACAACGCGCGCGGCAAAATTTTAAGGAATTTGAAGCGGAAAGTGACGGCATTCACAACACAAACTGAGTTATTGTCATTTACATGTACTGAAAATAAAAGTTCGTCATTCACGAAATTTAATAATGAAGAGTAAAAATGGTATCTGTTGCATTCTATATGGCATTGCAACGGTGGTGTCGCTTCAAAATATTATTCCGATGGTATGCTGCAGTTGCGGGGCTTGACACCATTTCATAAATTGATGATAAATAGCCGAGTCGCTAAATAATACTTTTCCATTCTCATCTATTGAAGTGCTCGGTGAACCGCGCGACCACCAAATATTTTTTTGCGCTTGTAAGCTATATGAAAAGGAATTTCAACCGCGTGTAATGAAAAGGTTCCAGTTTCATCACGATATCGAAAATTGATACCTCAACCCTCCTGTCTAAATATTTCTTTGATAAATCATCATCCAGCATCTTCCCAAGGTCTTTTTGAGCCGGTCATATACGAACTATTGGCGTGCACGCACTCATCCGGTTTCTCGCCAAAATAACTGTTACGTAGTAAAAACAAGCGCTTCTTTAATTTGCTATACTTCCAATAATATTATTCAGCCACTGCTAATATAATTTAACAATTGTTTTCATTCATCCACACTGCTCTCCGCTCTCTATCAAGGCCCCCACACGCATTTATGGCATACTTTCCGACGGTTAATTGGCGCGCGAGCATCGTTTCCACGAGTGCTAACATCAGGTGGCGCCACCATAAAAAAATATATACGTCAAAATAGACCAAAGATTGTTTCGGTTTTATACTAATAGCACCCGGTAACGTGTGCGTAAGAATCGTACCCATCTTTCGAAATTCTTGTAACTACCGGTATGGTAATAGGTAATTCGCTGCTCTTTCGTTTATTATTATTATCCGTAGTTGTATAAATAAGCGTAATCGCAAATCATTAATATTTGAACTTTTTCAGAAGAATTTAGAAAATTGCAATTGCCACTGACCAAATGTTTGAAATCAAATACCGAACTTTATTTTTTTCTATGGCGCGATTGAATTAAATTTTATTGTTTACAAAAGTAAATTAAGAGCTAATTCAATTAACTGCAATTGCAATTGAAAACCTCAGATACACTTAAACTGCGTTCTTCCATTCAAATTTAGCACAGAATAAACAAAATTGTCCAAATTAACTAAAACGCAAACGATTTTATTGCTATTTCTTTGTTATTTATATTGGAATACACTTAAATTAATGCAGTAAATTCATATTCCATTAGTCGAAATAAGAGTTGTTACCATCAATTAGAGTGGAAGTAAAAAATGATGAAAGTGCCAAAATGCAAATTCCAGAAAAAACAGGTTTTAATTTGACAAAAAAATTTTAATTAATAACACTCAGTTGTACCATACTTTTTTCCTATCCATTATTTTTAATATAATACCAAAACAAAATATTCCTAAAAAATGAATACCGGTACCGGTACTTTTTTAATAAAATATTTAAAAATTTTTTTTTTTTAAATAACTATAAATATCTTTTGGACACGTGCAAAAGTGACACCTGGACAGTAATAATTATGTTGCGACCAATTTATTTACCAAAATAAAGCAAATGGCACTTCCATTTTTTTTAAAACAGATATAAGCATGGGTACATACAACCTTTTTAAAGAAAAATCTAATTTTTTTCCAAAATGTAACATTCATCCCTTTTTCCACTATTCTTATTATTATCAAAATAAGTATCGATAGAAAAATAGTTCCCAACTAAGCCAAAAAAAAAAAATTCCCTCGGATGGTACCGGGCTTGATTATTTATTTACAAATAGCGTTTTGGAACGCGTTAGTAAGAAGATAGTTTATTTAAAAAGTCGTGATAAATGTAGCCTATACAATTACAAAAAAAAAAAAACCAGACAAAATCAGTAGCTCGAAAGTATTTAGGAATTGCGATCGAATTGTCTCATCGAAGCGCGTAATAAAACGGAAATAAATAAATAAATATAACGCTAAAATAAATAAATAAAGATTAGAGAATGAGTGAATAAACGTGTTAAATATTTTGCGGCAGCATTAAGACCGACGCATGTCATAATGAGCCGCGCATAGAAAGCAATCCAGATGTCGCTTTTATGACCTGATATAAGTAAAGAAAAAAAAAAAAATTCAGCTGCAACAACACAAAAGTTCTTTATGTCAACAATCTCGTAAACTTAGAAATAGATCACCTAACCCATTTTTTTTAATAAATAAAAAAAAATTATATAATGCGCGTATTAAGATGAGAGAGAGAAAAAAAAAATAATAAAGCCGCACGCATTAATCCCCCCCCCGTAATCAAAATCTGGGGTTAATGATGACGTTAATCATATTTGACAATCATTACACGTCTAGGTAGAAAAACGCTCGCGTGCCATTGTCTATTTTTCAACGAACGTGATCTTCTTGTTCTAAGATGACCAGAATGAACCGTGTATAATAATAATAGTTGCAGGAGACGAAAGAGTAAGTGCACCGAGAGCACTGCACCATTATTTTGCATCCCAGAGTTTTAGCTGCGCGCGATTTCGACATCTTCTGGCGCCACTACGCTATATCGACCACTTTTTTGTTCGACAACTACAGTACTTTCACGTCTCAAATAAACCATCAAAGATTTATTTCTTTATTTCAAAATATTTTTTTATTATTTAAGCAATTTCCATAAATAATTATTACCTTTTGTTTAAGAAATAAAATAATGAATCGCGATGCATAATAGCCAACGGCAAACGATATTTCATCGGATTAAAAATGGATTTTTAATCTCGTACAAATTCGTACTAAATCTTTTCGATTAAAATAATATAGTATAGGAGAGTAAAATAAAATCAGATAAAAATAAAAAGTTAATTGCAATACATAGTCAACGCGAAAACGATTTTTTATCATCTCTTAAAAAAAGGATTTTCGAACCTCCAAAAATTTGTGTTTATCTTTTGTAATTTAGACAAATTACCAAGATTTTTTTTTTTAAAAAAAATACTCCGAGTAAAAATAAACGTTAATTTATATACATTAAACAATATTTAATCTCTTAAAACGTGAATTTCCAATCTTATAAAAATCTTGCCTTGATGAAAAAAATAATACGGTAAACAAAAATAAATTGCGATACTTAACCAACGTCAAAACGATATTTCAGCTCTTGAAAATGAATTTCCAAGCTTCTACAAATTTGTATTTATATTTTTTTTAATTTAGAAAAACTATATTAAAAAATGAAAGAGAATTGCGATACAAAACCACTTTTTCATCTCTTAAAAATGATTTTTCAATCGTCTACGAGTTTGTATGAAATGTTTGCAATTAGAAAAAATACTTTCGTTAAAAAACAAAAATAATATAATACATGTACAGTAGATTAAAATAAACGTTAAAAAAAAAAGAAATAAAAGTGAAGTGCGATACTTAGCCGACGTCAAAATAATGATATTTCATCTCTTATAAAATTAGATTTTCAAGCAAATCTTCAGGCAAATTTTTTTTCCATTTAAAAAAAAAAGTTACCGTATAAAAATTCTAAAAATTAAAATTAATGACTAAAATAAACGCCGATATGAACATATTATACCAAAAGACAATAAAAATGTCATTAATCAACCATAATTTCCACAGAAAAAAAAAAATCGTGCGTTTTTGTTTCTCTTTAAAAAGTCAATAAAAAAATTGGAATCGTTTGTTTAAAGAATATTATGCAAATCAAATATTTTGAAAACGTTAAATTACCAAACAAAA
>JAQGAY010001422.1:0-14454 GCA_034698085.1 Polydesmus angustus | reverse complement strand
TGACGTCGAGCGCGGTGAATGACGTCGCCCAAACGGAAACGGGTGAGGAAACGCGCCATAATGCACAAATCTTTCGTAAAGCAAAAATATTAACGTGTTTATTTTTTTTTATTTAAAGCGAAAAACAAATCTTCAAAATTAAAGAATTTTTATCTAACTTTCAGTTTGATCCGCACGTAAACAATTTTATATACCGGGTACGTTAATAATTGAGATGCTGTACCTTATTTTTTCATTTACGCAAACTTTTTTTCTTTATAATTACACAGTACAGGTATGTATAGTAGAACTCGGTTATAATAGACTCGGATATAATGGGCACTCGGTTATAGTAGACAAATTTTCCGGTCCCAGCAAAAATCCTATTCAGTCTATGTATTTCAACCTCGGATATAATGGACACTGTTATAATGGAAACTCGGATATTATGGACCAAATTTTCAGTCCCTTGAGCAATTTGTCCATTAATTTAACTAAAATTACCCTAAAACTTGACAAAAATTTCGAAGCACTAATTTTTTTTTTTTTTTGGAAGAATGACAAATTTAGCACCATTATTGGACAAAATAAAAATATTTTTAATAATTTGGCTCAATTTAGCACCTCCATACGGAAACACCTAATGCAGCTGCATCACCGCATCTCATGGTCCTGTTATTGATAGCACATCATACAGTATTTTACTGTATTTTTAAAAAATTTTGAAGTTTTTAAAAATGTTTGGCTTTAATGGCTGATAAAAAAAATCAAGAGTAGCTCTTACACTAGTGCAAAAAATTGACATCATTAAAAAAATTGATCTTTCGCAAATTTTCTTAAAAAAATAATAAATACAGTAGACCTCGAATATAATGGATACTCGGATATAGTGGACATTTTTGCCGGTTCCTTGAAGTCCATTATAACCGAGTTCTACTTAGTCATAATTATATTAATAATTTTAAATTGAAAACAAATGCCTAATTGTTTACTTTTTTCAACCATAGCTCGATTAATCGGGGTTCCACTGTACAGCAGTCGATCATTATTAACATACTGTACTGTCATAATCAACAACAACAAAAAGAAAGAAAAAAAAACCATGATCATTTCATAAAGACTTTTCCATTCTCTCTTTCTCTCTCTATCTCGCGCGCGCTTACTACTCATCATCATTTCATCCCGCAAAATGACCCACTTGAGCCAATGCGTATCTCGACCTTTTAAAAATGCGATCAATTGCGGCAATGACTCGCTTCAAACGGTGTAATTATACAGTTACGAGATAAACAATGGATCAAGTTATGAGCTCTAATAAAAACAACATTATGACGTCATTTATACAATTCATTTACTAAATCCCTGTCCTCGTGCCAGTGGCGCGCATTTAAAACTCTTCTGCCATGCTGTCCGGGGTTTTATCGATTGTAAAACGCAGCTAAGATGAGCAGAAGAAGAGGTCACTCCCTTCCTTCAAAGCTTTTTCTACGGCGTCTGAATAACACTTATCATCCAAATAATACCGCTAAATAATAAATTGGACCGTTAAAAAATAAATTCTCAAACGAACAAGCACTAAAAAAAAATATATAATATAATACCAAGTGTCGCGGAATGATGTTGTTTCGTAAAACGATAGATAACGCAGGAAACGTACTCTGGCGTCAAAACAACAAACTTTTTTTTTTTTAAACTTTTTTTATTTTTTTGCTGTCTCTTTTCGCTTTCTCTCATCTCTTCTGACTGTTTTGACGTCCGACAACTCCCGCATCCCACCAACACCCACTCGCCATTACTATCCCCGAGAGAAAAACACAAATGGCGACAATATATTATTTCCTTTTCATCATCATCATCGTGTTACTCTCTCTCTCTCTCTCTCCCTGTCTGTCTCCCTCGCTCTCCATCTTATTTTTTTATCGCTCGACCGCAAAATAGCGCCCCCTAGGAGCGACCAGCTTCTACCTCCATCGCATCGTCAGGCTAAGAGATAGGGGCTACACGGAAGACGATTTGTTTGAACTGACCGGATGTAGAGAGTCGTAAAAGCATTGAGTGAGAGAGGAAGTGACCGGAAGTTAACGCTTCATCAAAATGCCCACTCCAATATTTAGGCTCCTTCTCCATCGGCTTTTATGACATAGCGCGCAGACGCAAATGCCGCCGCCTCCACGTATTTACGTCACTGGCTAAATAATATTAAGTGTTTATTGACACCGTCACGCGTTTTGTTTACGTCACGGAAGAGCGAGAAAAGAGATACCCGTAACGGCTTGAAACTTATCAGAAGCGAGGGTGTTTTTAAGCAACAAGAGTTATTGACGTGAGGTGGCGCTGCTGCCTCGTGCCGCCGTTGTGTTGGAGCAACGCAGTGCTATTTGTCAGATGCAATTGTATTTGTCCGCCGTTTTGCTTAGGCCGCCTTTTAACTGCTTTTCAACCGGCGAATAAAAACGTCCGTTCATATTTATTTGCCGACCCTTCGGAATTGATCCGGACTCCATTGTTATTTCTTCTCTTTCCTCATCAGACATTCTGGTACTTGGGGGCGCCACGTTCGCGTCCACCACCACCATAACCACCCGATTCTACCCACACGCTTCATCTACAAAGAAAAGCAGCATCGCCAAAACCCTACGCAGCCAACCCTAACTCCAGCTCTCCTTAACATCAATTTACAGGAGAAAAGTAGTACTGTAGAAGAAGAAGAAGAAGAAGCAGCAAGCAAAAAAAAATAATTTTTTTTTCTGAACATTTCCATCAACTCTATTGTTATCTTTACCCGTATCCTACAAATAGTTTCAACGGCGCCCTCTAGCGACATAAAGAAATATACTCCGACCCCGATTTCCATTTCAAGATTTTCAGACGCCCTGATAAGTAAATAACAACAATGATTATCGCATTTGGAAATGCAACGAAATCGGTACTGATTCGAAATGTCAGACTTGTCCTGGCTAAAAGATGGCGTCCAATTTCATTCAATTTGTTCAAGTTAAGAGAATAATTAAAATAATTATAGTCGTTGTCATTCAGTGATCTAGTTTTATTTAACCTTCACACTAGTTTAAGCTTGAATTTTGCTCGAGTAAAAGATTGTGTGTAACTGTACGATTTAACTATGAGGACTTTCCAAAAAGTAAATTTCCCTCCTCAAGAAAAGAAAAAATAATAATTAGAAAATTACAAACATTATTTATTTACCTTCGTATACTTTTTTTCTTTATACACTGTAATTTGCAATTCTTCCCAAGCATTTTTGATGCATAAACTAGAGCTACGAAAGTTGGCGGCAGATTTTTATGGAGTGGTTAACAAAATGCGTTTGTTTAGGTACCGAAAATGCTTGGAAAGGGGTGCAAATTACAATGTATGTAGAAAGACGATGTACGAAGGTAAATTTAATATTGTTTGGAATTTTCTAATTATTATTTTGTTTTTTCTTGATGAGGAAAACTTAGTTTTTGGATAGCCCTTGTACATCTAGTTTGAAGAAATGTATTGCTTAGTTAAAAACTTCAAATAACACAAGTAATGGAGCTCACGCATGCGCACACCCCTTCTTTTTAGTCAAATAAGACACACTAAGTAGTCGAATATAAAAAGTTATCAGTTTAAAAATGACAGTAAAGCGCGGATAAAATGAGACTAAAGCACAGAAAATGATTTTAACCTTTTCGAACTGCAAACTATTTTATGTATGTAGATTTAAATCTCTTTAAATCTTCAGGGATTTCATTCGGGAAAAAGAAATTTTATTCTTAAATTATCCCGAAACCTTCTCTAAGAGATATCCAGGCCCTAAACAAACGTTCGCGAAAGAATAAAAAGAAAAAAAATGGCGTCGAAATCTCATCAACACGCTCGTAAAAAGATTAAATAACTAGGAGCGAGTCATTCACCTTGTAAAAAATCAACTCTCGTTAATAACTGAGAGCTACTGTACACACATCGAAAAAGCCCGCCATTATCCCCCCGCGCTTCTCTATCTATCCAAGATGGTGTCCTGCGGTGTAACAGTGAGCGAAAGAAATTAAGAAAGAGAAACCCCCTGGATGGAGTCGCAGATTGAAATCCCACGCGGAAGTTGAAAACCCCCATATCTATCTAAATAACGAAATGAAAGAAAAATAATAATAATAAAAAAAAAAAAATAGAAAAAAAAAATAGAAGATACGCCCACATTTCTTTATAATACGGTATGTTTAGTTATGATAGAAAACTCGACTCCAGCATATCATCCGACTATACACAATAGCGTTCACTTTCTCCTATCATAAAACTCGTGTAATGCTTAGCTTCGTATGCGGCGGCGATTTCAGTTAAAAATTGAAATAAAAAAAAATATATATATAGATATAAAAACTCCAACATTTTCGTCTTTCCATTCTTCGCTCTCTCTCACTTTCACTCACTCAACTGTTATTCTTTCCAAGTCAACGATAATAACGTAGAGCTCGCGGCCAATCCCACCTTCCTTGGCCGCAATGACGTCATTAAGTATCGTTTATCGACGGCGCCAACTTAAGCTGAGCTATCGCTACTGTGTATTTGTTTATATTTGGACTGCCATAGATGGCGATAGTGTTGGTGGATTCCCGTGGATAACAATGAGGTTTAAAGACGAAAATCCTCTTCCCCCTCTATATATACTACACCCCCTCCTAACATCATAATACAATATATATACTGTATATATAATATCCTTTTATTGCAAATCCATATCAAAATGTGTTGTCGGTGGTGGCTCCCTCTGATGAACGAAAAACATCAAACGTAAACACATAAATAAACAAAAAAAAAAAAAAATGGCTACATAAGCGCGTATTCAACGTTTGTCCCACCCATTCGCAAACACAACACGCATTCCATGTCCAAACCAAAACAAAAGTCCGAAACGATGAGGTGGACGCCATCTCCGCCCGAGCAAAATAGTATAATATCGAATGATTTAATTGGCTTAAAATGCTTTTTCTGATTGGATTAACGCGCCGAGTTTCGATGCAGCAGCGACGACTATTGACTCGGGGCCAACTAAGCCGGATTTTAATGAATTTCGCCATTCAAAAGTCTCTTTCCCCTCGTAATATTTAATATAAAAGTCAGGCAATAGATCGAAACGAGCTCTATATTGTCTTAAATTGCCTGAAGGTTATGAAACATTAATTTCGCATTTTATATTATCTCTCCTCTCTTGTTTTCATTCATGCGGTTACACTGCACGTACGTGTAAAAAGCTTTACGCGCTTCCAGCTACATTCTCACAACCCCCGCGCGCGTGACTTAACCGAGGTTCGTCAACGTAAATTTATATTAAAATTATATTAACTCGTAAATAGAATTAAATAATTAGCATCAAACGGCTACACAAAAAAAATGTCTGCTTCTCACGCTTCTATTCTATTGGTTCGTATTCGACGCGCTATAGCTATATACACCTAATTCTCTTTTTACACGGATTTTTTTTTTACACGAATTCGAAATAACAAGGTTTCAAAATAAAATTTAATTCTCTTTTTACGCGAGAAATGTTGAAATAACCCGGTTTTTAACCAATTTCAAAAATATTTTCTGCTTATTTTGGAAATTTTTCATGCCTTAATTTATGTATTAATGATAATTTGATAATACTGTATGTATTTTTTGGTAGCCCTTATAATAATATCACAGAATTCCCCTATTACTTTTTTTACACGAGTTTTTTTTTACACGTACTTTTCAGGAACGTATCCCCCGTGTAAAAAGAGAATTAGGTGTACATGTACAGTACTCGTATTTCAACCACCGACAAATTCAAATATTTACTACCATTTTCTTTCGATGGAAATAAATGATAAAAACGTATTTGAAAATTGATAAAGGGAAAATAAATAAATAAAAATAAGGAGCAAAAATATTATAATAGAACAAAGTTTTTATCAATTTTCTTGAACATGGAATTTTTTTTTTTTTTTATCTTTTATTGACTGAAGCAATTTTTCTAGCTAAAAATGAAAATAATAATAAAAAGATATCGACGGTTTCTGGAAGAAGAAGAAGAGAAAAAAAAATCCAATATCTTTTATCCAATTCTTCGTAGGCGGTAGGATAACCTACTGTTAAATACAGATATCAAATTTCGATTAGAAAATTAACTAACCGAAAAATGCTTGTTGCGACAACGTAATAAAAATAAAAAAAAGGCACAGCAGTTAATTAGCTGTTGAAAAGCAAGTTCGAGTGGAATCAATCCTTAACAATACGTGCGTGACCGATCGCACGGATACAACCATGTTAAACACCACACTCGAATCGAGCAAATATATCCTTCTCCTCCTCTATCATCGCAACGCCCTTTATCGATGCATAATTTCTAACTTTATTATGTACACACTTTAATTCGGTTTGAAAAGCTATAAGATAAATAAAAAAAAATCACCGCTGAGCAAATATGGAAATAGATGGCCACAAATAAATAGAACGCAACATTATCTACGGTCATTTCAATCACAAAAGCTTATAAAATATTCATTGATTGAACGCTGAAGTTTCAAAATGTAATAAATAAAATTGCTCTTTTTACAGTATTTATAATTTTAATTTCCAGAAAGAGCTTTAAATGATCGGTAGCAATTCGCGTGACAACGATTTGAATGATAGTTGGGAATTTTGAACGTGCCCGATTTTAAACTAGAGCATTTCGTTGTCATCAGAAGACTAAATGCCGCTGTGAATTATGCGACTAAATCTATGTTGAGCAAAGAAAAAGCAACGAATTTTATGATTTATTTCTGCCGTAGAATTTGAAAATGCCAAAACTATTGTTAAAAGTGGTTGATAATCACACCGCATATCTTATACAGTATCTATTATTCTTGTTCTGGATTCTAAAGAGTGGTTACACTGTACAAAATTTTACTTGGGACAAGTTTCTTGATATAATTTGGTTTGGTACAACGACTTTTAATTCTATCGAAACTTTAAAACAAGATATTTTGCAAAATTTACGCGGTGTACCAACGAGGAACGCAATTAAATTAAATATAATAATCTGTCTAATAATCTACAGTAAGAAAACTTCCCTTTAATGACTCTTTAACATTTATTTGTTCTATTCTGTATATAAAACTCCTCCTTCGGCCTCAACATACGCAGAAACACGCACTGCTCGTCATTTAATAATGTCAATTTTGTCCTATGCCTTCATACGTCCTTGTGACGTCAAACTTTAGCTTGTACATCTTGTTCCAACACACACTGCGTTCATTCTTTTTCGGTACACCGTGTAGAAATTCGGCATTTAAGAAAACTTTGTTTCGGTAATGTTTGATTACTAATAAAAAGTTAAGGAATACATAAAATTTCAAAAAAGTGATTCACCTAAGTAATTATAATTGCCATTGCACCTGAAACATTTTTACTAAAAAGTAGAAAATAGAGCAAATATTTATTTAAGAAAATTTCCTAAAATAGCATTCTCGCATTAGTTTGTTTCCACCCTCTTCCACATTTTTCGCCTAATCGTACTATACATAAGAAAAGAACTACGTAATTCTCGCAGATTTGAGTTCAGACTGCCTATGGATCGCTAGAATATTAATACTGTATACAAACGAATCTTTTCCGCGCGCCGTCTAAGAAGGAAAACGCCGAACATTTTCCCCTCGCACATAAAACAAGAAGGCAAAAATAATATCGGCAATAATTTGTGTAGGCAGTACACAGTATATAATGTAGCGTATAGGGAAACAATGGTTTATAGCAGGCGTGAACTAACAGCGAGAACGCTATCCGACCATCGCTTTACTCCCGAATCGACCATTTTCGTGTCAAAAATCAACTGAATATAACTCATACCCAGTCCGAGAGAGAGAGAGAGTAGACACATCAAAACAAGTAAAAGCAAACAAAAAGCCCCATCCTCTCTATCCGAACAACAACAACAATATAATGATAATTCTGACGTCCGTAGCTGCATTTCCCATCGACTCCTTGTTAACAAACACAGAAAAATCTAATTGCTGCGAGTCTTTTTTTTATATATATATTTTTTTCGCCCTACAAAATCTAATCTAGTATTAATAAAGTCCGAGAACCTCACCAAATGTTAGCATTCCGCCCCCTGCTGCTTTAATTAGAATAGCAAATGATGGACGCGAGCAACCAACGTGTAATTATAATACATAGACGATAGCTCGTAGATAACAGTAATTAACGAAGCAGCAAATAAACACACAAAAACTCCCTCCAAAAAATACACACGGAGAAAAAGATAAGAGGAAGAAGAAGCCCCAAATAAATAAACGCTCAAAAAGGTTGGACAAAACACCACACTTCCGCTTTTTCCCTACTATAATACCTAATTAGGCAGATTAGATACCGGAAACGTTCTATTTTCGTCAACGCTAAAAATCACCCCTTATTGCACCTATTCATCAAGAGAAAGCCGTCATCATCATATCAATTCACGCACAAACGTATACAAAAATGAACACAAGAAAAAAAATATATAAATATTATCGCCGCCATTTTGCATTTCAGAATACGTGTGACAAACGATCGCCATTGTCGTCGGTTGCTTAGAAACTGTCATTTTCCGTTCCCCCACCATTTTACATCCTCCGTCTCTTCGCCCGCCGGCTTCCAGCAATATACAGTACAGTGGAACTCCAATATTCGTCCCCACCAATATCCGTCATTTTCGAAATTCGTCATGTTTTTTCTTGTTTAATATTCGTCGCAGATTCAATATTCGTCACAATTTATGACGCCACTTTCAGTCAGCTGATCGTCATTATAAGTGTGAATTTTAAAAATTATTGCAAAAAAAACAAAATTTTAAAAATTCTTTAAAAAAACGAGTGCTAATGACTCGTCTTAAAATGCTGATAAATCACCAGAACATCACAACAATTAAATCTGGGGTAAAGTTAAAGCAATATTAAGTGATTAATATGTTATTAATAAAATAATAAGCAATTAAAATATTTTTACAAAGATTTCTGGGTTATTTTGTTTTTTCTTAAAGGAGCAAAATTCAGGGCTGGGAACGGATTAAGCCATTTTTAATGTATTCCTATGGGAAAACTGTGTTCGATATAAGTCATTTTTGCTATTCGTCTATTTCTTTAGAACGGATTAATGACGAATATTGGTGTTCCACTGTACTGGAGAAAGAAAAAAAAAGAAGAAGAAAAAAACCCCGGCGCGTTCGGACGTTGAAATATGGCATTGCAAAAGTGACAAAATAATAATAAAATTGGACATATTCATTTTTTTTTTATGTGTGCGAGTGCGTAATGTACGATACGAGATGTCAAAAGATTAAAATAGATTTCTAATTAGAGAGTAATGGGCGCGATTCGAGCGGCGAAATAGGGCAACAAACACACACACACGAAAAAAAAAACTTTCATTCATTTCCGTCACGCGATATGTAAATTAACCATCAACGATGTTTTTCTTGGCCTAATTTTCATGTTGTTTTTTTTATATATACCTTTAACAAAGATAACTAGCGACCAAAAGTTTCGCACGATTATAGCTTTTTCTCTCATACCCATTATTCATTAATACAAACTAATAATTAAAATTAATATATAAAAAAATATATTTTAGACTTACATGTCCGAATTGTTCGAAGTAATTTTTGACGTCTTCTAATGTGGTAGGTGCTGATAGACCACCGACGAAAATCTTCTTTGTTCGTGTTACCATCTGAAAATAAAGAAATAAAAAATGTTAAAATTTGAATTTAAAAGCATTTCCGGCAAACGCGCGCTAAATGCATGCCGGCAAAGAGAGAAGCATTTAAAAAGTAAATAAAAAAAAAATGTCCCAAAACAGCAGTTAAAGCGTTTTAAATAAATTGAAAGCATTGTCACGAAGCATTATTTTTGAGTTGGTAGGAAGCTTTGTGGTCGTCCGAGGTTTACTAAGGATCATCAGGTCTTAATACCTAAGCCATCAGCTCTTTTCTCTCCATTCCCATCTATCTCTTTCGCGCGAATCACTACATCGCCGGAGTAAAACCAACCAACATCTCCCATTTTAAGAAGCTAATTTAAGTGCATTTCCCCGGGCTTAAACAAAAATCAAATCTTTAACGGAATGATAAACTCATAAATTTAAAGCTAAGCAAATTCCATCCGACTTTATTTAATGCTCGTAGAATTACCGTATTTACAATGCAAAAACAGCGTGAGTTTCTTAAACTTGCCAATTGTCATTAACGATTATAAAATCAATAGAAATTATCAAAGTACACCATCCAAAAACTCAACTTTTTATTATAGCAAATATTCATTCAGTATTTTTTTCCCCCGCGGTTTAAAGAAAAATTTACAAATTTTTTTTTTTAAAAAAACTTTTTATAATTATAATAATAATTAAGAATTCCACCAATAATAATGATAATATAAATTCCATATACAAAAATGGAAATTGGCAGCCGAGTTTATAAAGCTCAACCAGCACGTACTTTTCGAGATACAAAAAGGGTTATGTAAATAACTTCCTAAGTTTCGCAACAACTATTTCCGTTTTCCTACAAAGTGCTAAAAAGTCAATCAAAACGGTAAAAACTTAAAAACTCGTTTAATATACTACGCAAGCGATAATTTAAAACATGCATATATTTACTATTTAACGCATACAAATGATATTTACACGAGCCCGCTTAGACAGTGATAAAGTTAACGCTTTGACTGTAACATAGCCTACATAATACTGTAAAACTTTTTCTAATACTGTACTGTGGTTTTCTACTGATCTCACTTCGTAACCATGTGTCTAAATCTATGTTGTGGCTATAAATCGATTTAATCAACTTGATAAAACTTTAGCGAGAATTTATATTAATTTAAAGCACAAACATTTTTCTTTCAATGAAGCAATGAACAAAATTTTTTAATAAAAAAGCCACGAAAATTACAGATTTTTTAAAATCGTTTAAAAAAATCGTCGTTAAAAAATGATTTCATATCGAAAAATTGTTGCGGTAAATAACTAATTTCCCTATTGTCATAGAGTTCGGCGGTTCGCTACTAAAACTTTTATACAATTTATCAAAAATGTCCCATAATGTGTTATTTTTTTTTCAATAAAAAAAGATAAAAAAAAAATGTATGTAGTTTCTTAAACGCGTTAGTGCATTTTGATAAGTAGTGTACTTTTAAGTGTCACCTTTTAAAAACATGTTCTCTGTAATATTTTGCAAACAAATTTATCCCAAGTTTAATCGAAAAGTTGGACTTTTTTTATTTAAACGGAAGAAAAAAAAGCAGTAAGTTTGACTATAAAGCTCTTAACCAAAGGTCACACTTGGCAACGCAAATAAAACGTATACAATGTACGTGGCTTTTTCGAAAACTCTTATCGTTACCTACATGGTAAATATTTTTCTCCAAATAAAAAAAAAATATCTTATCGCTTATTTTCCCGCCAAAAAAAAAAAGCTAATATAACATGACAGTCGGATCAAAGTCAAATATCACTCGGAGTTCAATTATAAAAAAATAAAATAAAAAAATAAAAATGAAATTCGTATACGATTCGATATTTGAAATTGAAAAACTAAATTCGACGGTTTACGTCAATCAATGCGCGAGTTGAACCGTGCTTTTGCTCGGTAAAGTTCAACCTGCTCTTCCCGCCAAAAAAAAATCCAACCAAACACTATTAAAAACCAACGTGTCAATTTTATCGCGTAAACTTTGAATAAATATAAATTTGAACGCGAAAGAAATGGAAGAAAATGTTCACTCGCAGCCACAACACATACTTCTTTGAAAAAAAAAAAATAATAAACGCCATTTCGTTCCTTACACATTCACATAAAAAGAAAAATAATAAACTTGAAACGTTTTTCTTATCACAACAGTTTCCAACTTCCGATAATCAATTCCACATCTGTAATCATTTTCTAATACAAAATCGGTTAGGTAAGCAATGTTTTCATCGATCCTTCGCATTTCTTTTGCTTTTCTCCTTCTACACTGTATTTAATCGGGAATTATTATTGCAAAAGCCAAAGTTTCAACCAAAAAAAAAAAGTGATTTTAATTGATAATTTTAACTAAAATTTTAAATTTTATTAATAAGTTTTTGAATTTTGAAACAGTTTCTTTACGAAAAAAAAACCTATAGATTGAATGCCGCTGTAAAAAAAGCAAATTCACGAACTCTTGTAAAACAATCGGAAACAAGTTAGGTTCATTTATGTTTGGCTAGATTAAGATATTATTTAAGAACACTGTGCAGTGCCACATTAGAAGCATTTTTGGCGTTTTACGACAATATGGTAATTCGTCAAATGCAATGATAATGAAATAATTCTTTGTTGCATTTACCCTATATTATCTGCACACTAAAAAACGTCAAACGTCAAACGTCAAACGTCAAAATTCATTCACATGTACTACACACAAAACGTTCTCGTTCTGTAATACAGTACTTCTATAAAGGGCTCCGATTAACCATCTCTGAAAAGAATTTCATTGATTGTAGCAAATTACTTTGATAACAACCCATTTCGATCGAATCGCATGATCACCCACAGTGAACCTGCTACCAAATTTCTTGATACTGTAATTACAGTAGATTTTTCTTTAACTATAGAAATTTATTTTTCATTATATTTATTAAACAGCGTGGCAAAGCTTACGAGCTTTACGCCAGCCATCTTTGAATAGAACTTTCGCGCATTTTCAAAATAAAACTATGTTATTATACTACAAAACAAAAGTATAATACGGTATATTAATTTTAATACTGTAATAACTAAATTGCTTTTTAGACGGTAGAAAAATGTTTCGGTCATTGCAGCGCACGTTAATACGTTTAAAGCTAATAATTTAACGTCACCTTAACTGCGAAGTCTTTAAATAATTCAAATTTTGTCATATTTTAAATCCCCGTTAAAAAATCGTCAACACTTGACTTTGATTACCCTCGTTTCTCTTTAATTTAGCGTGAGTTAAAAAAAATAAACATAAAACGCAGCTAAGTTTAAAATTTACGAGCTGCGAGAGAAAATGAAGAAGAAGAAAAAAAACGTGTTTTCAATTTGGCGCGTTGATTAATTGAAAGGCTATGACGAAGAAGCCTTGTAAATTATTGTTACTAGATCGATTTTGAACATTTCAGCAAACAAAATAATTAAGCATGACTTTTTCGCTGTTTAATGTTATTTGGCATCGACCAATGAGAAAACGACAATCTGAATAAACCACTTTTAAACACGCTGATTGCAAAATCTCAAGTAGCTCGCAGCAAACTTGCAAAACCAATAAACCCTCCTTCATATTGCTCCGTCTTTTTGCTATGTTTTTTTATTTTATTTAATTAGAAATATTATTAAAAAGAAGAAAAAAAATAATAAAAAGATGAGGAAAAAAAGGAAGACGATGTTGGAAGTGAAATTGAAAATGTTAACACGATTTTAGATGATTGGTATACGATAGAATTGCGTGTTGACGTTAAACACAACACTTCAACTAAGTTAACACCAAACTGTCAAACAAGATGAAAGTGCTCCGCATCGATCCTCCTACAACCTCATCGCAAAAATCCATAACTAATCGACATTTTCCTTTCACAAATATTTTCCTGCTACCCGATTTTTTTAAAGCTAGATTTAGTGCTTTAATCTTCCATTAAAGTCTTAAGAGAAACAAAAAGTAAAAAAAATTTTGCTAAGCGAGATGAAATTTCGTCCAACAACATGAGTTAGTTTCATGGCTTAAAAAATGCAAAACGAGCATTAGATAAAACTAAATTACCGATTTTCGGCCACATTTCTTAATCTAGATTTGGAAATTTATTTTATAATTTTGATCGCAACAAAATTTAGCAAAAAGTCTTCCTTAAACAAGATCAATACTTTCAGTCAATATTTTGGTTTCTTTTTTTAATACCGTAACAAAATTATAGATGTCGCTTAAATTAACAAACCGAGATCTACGTAAAATTAAGATAAATTACTGAATGACAAAATATAATACGCTTCACGGTACCCATCATTACTCACTTCCCCTCAAATGTCAACTTTAATAGTATCGTCCAACAACAGTCGGACTAAAAGCTAAACACGCACAAGAAGATTCCGATGACCAAATAATAGAGTAATAAAATCGATAGGCGATCGAATAAATGTGGTTTCTATCAACCATCGAAAAATGTCCTAATAAAAATATCGGGGAGGAGAAAAAAAATGAGATTTATCCGAAGCGGCATTTATAGGTTCCGGAGCGATGAAAAAGTAACCTCGTATCTCTCAAACATGCATTTAACTACACGTGATTCGAGGATTGTAGTGTTCAATTTGATTGGTCAGTGATTCGCAATCGGAAATGACACAAGACAAGGCTTTGGGGGATTAAAAACTACTGTAGTACCCGCTAATATAAAAAAATGCCATGCCTATCTTTTCTAATTCCAACAAGAATGTGTCATTTGTTTTTAATTACAAAAATGAAATAGGTTACATCAAAAGAA
>JAQGAY010001421.1:0-14458 GCA_034698085.1 Polydesmus angustus | reverse complement strand
GGCGTGGTGGGGCGTGGAAATGTAAACAAATGTACCTGAAAATGCGTTGTGGTGCTACAAAGAGTAAATGGGGGAACCAAGGAATTATATAGGAAGGAAGCTACATCGGTATTGTGATTTTCGGGCATGCTCGCATATTTCATCTCGTGCGCTATTATTGTGCTCTAAAGTTTGTGACGTCATGGCGGCCATTTTGGTTAGATTTTGCCGTGTAATTTGCACTATAACGTGAATGTACATGTAGTAAAATATTAAAATTGTAATTAAATAAATTTATAATTTAATTTTAATTGTGTGTGCGATTTATTAATAATAATATAATGGATAATAAGGTAAGTTTGTTTAGCTTAATTTATTTTCAGATTTATAATTTTTAAAACCATATTGAATTTGGTACCTAGGAGGAGACATTTATTAAAGATTGCTGCCTTGCTGCTCAAAAACACATAAATAAGTATTCGACATGTATTGAGAAATTAAAAGCAGCAAGAGATGCAATTGCAGCTGCCAATTTGAAGTGGGAGAAATTCAGCAAATGTGTTGCAACAATTTTTGGCCCTAAAAATTATAAGAAACTGGAATATTTGCACAAAATAAGAAAGGATGCAGAAGCCTTACATTTACTTAAGGAGTGCTTTAATATTGTTAAGGTATTTATAGTTTTAAATATATTTTAATAAATACTTTATTTAGATAATTTTAAGGAGTTCAACGAGTTCACCGACCAAGAGAAATTGTCCACATGCCAAACTTTCTTCAATTTCTTTATTGATGAAGTTTTGAAAGATAGGTCTTTGCCACTTTCACAAATGCCTGAAAGTAGTGAAAAGGGTGCTTTAAGGTTTTCATCTGGATATGTTATACGAAAATTAAATGAAATTCATGCAACATCCACTCCAAACTGGCAATTATTCCTTAAAATTGCTACTCATGAAGAAAGCTTGGACGACAGTGAATGGTTGATTGAAGAAAATGATAGAGGTCAACTGGTGAGACCAAGCAACGATTTCTTCAGGATTTGTGACTCAATTGATAAATTATATTTGGAAGATTTTTTATCATTTAAAGAAGGCTTTACAAAAAAAATTTTTACAGAGAAAACCCAGCTAAATGAAAATATTTTAAC
Source organism: Polydesmus angustus (assembly GCA_034698085.1). Lineage (NCBI taxonomy): Eukaryota > Metazoa > Arthropoda > Diplopoda > Polydesmida > Polydesmidae > Polydesmus > Polydesmus angustus. The sequence goes on along the minus strand of JAQGAY010001421.1, from coordinate 13,332 downwards.
CCTTTGGAATAATTTTAACTTGGTTCTGACTTCTCCTCACTCAGAAATTGTGTTAAAGCAAATTATTGAGCACATTTTTGACCTAGCTAGCAAATCAACTGCAATGAATGTGACTCAAAATCACCGGCTTCAATCAAATTCTGCCAAAAATACTAAAAGCCTACGAGAGAGTTTACATTTAAAATATAAAAATGTATAGCCAGGTATAAACTATTTCATAAATAACTACCTAATTATTGTAATTAATTAAAATAAATGTTTACAGGATTAAGACAACAAGAAGCTAAATATCGGACAATTTATAGCCTATTATTAACCAAACAGACGAATTTAATTTAATTTATTGTGTGACAAACCACAATCATTTTGTATAATCGCGTGTCAACTTTTAGTAACTGAGCAGAAATGTAAAGTTTTTGTAAAACTTTGCCAAAACACATTAATGACGTCTGATTTTTATTTGTGATTATATTGTGAAAAAAACTGTAGTGCCAAAAGTAAAGTCGGGGAGATTAAAACGATCGACGTTGAACTGGAGGATGTTAATATCGGTGATTTGCTTGAAACGATTTAATGTTGGCTACGTATTAGTGAAATTCCTAATCTGTCTTTATTATACTACGAGTGGATCGATGATAAAGGTACCAGTGTTTCTAACGTAATAACAATTCAATAATTTTCGTAAATACGGTATACTCTCAACTCCGATTCCAATATTCTGGGATCTAAGTAAGCAGAAATGTTTTGAAGTACACGCAGAACAGTTGATGATACTTCAAATTATGTTAACTTCAAATGGAATTGACGACTCACAAAATCCACAACAGAATCTTTTTGGCAGTGCCAGACAAGACGTTCTACTTGTGATGCACTTATTTCATGGCAAATCTTTTCAAGGTACGTAGTGACTTGTTATCTGTACATTCCAGTAAAGAATTATTTAAATCCTTAATTTTTAGATTACAGTGCAAGGAGGACTTGATAACGCAACCTAAGAATAATATTTTGTTCGGTGCAATTTTAAACTTGCACAGTTTAGAAACTCAATGCAATACTGTTAACGTTCAGCATAAATCGTTAAAACCAAAACTTCGACCATGGCAATTAGATACTGCACGGTGGAGATAAAAAGAGAAAGTTATGGAATTAATTCAACCAAAAATTGTAAATCTGAAGGTTTATATTAGTGTACTTGTATTAATTATATTTTTAAAAATGAAGTATTCAAAATTTGTTTAATTTGCAGATATACAATCGATATGTAAAAAATAAAAGTGAAGCCTCGTGCTCCATCATACCAAAACTAATCGAAGAGAGAATGTGTTTGCGGTACTTCTAAAATTGGAAAGACTTCCGAAAATATTTAATGTGTAAAATGTGGTTTATGGCAGCATATAGCTTGTGTAAAATTTGATAAAAGCAATCGAAAATGTAATGGTTAGGCTACTTATGTCCACATTGTTTAATAAATCAGGTACAGTAAAATGAATTTAAAACACTTTCCTTCATTAAAGGTAATATTTTTCTATAGAAACCACTGCCTTCAAGAGCAACTTTAGTACCCGTAGTCACTCCCACTTCTATTATTTACCAATGGGTTGAAGAAATTCAAAAACATAATTTTTTCTTTTTGAATGGTTTTGAAAACACCTTCTTACAGCTGTTAAAAAGCTAACCAGACCTGGAACTAACATCTAAATTAGAACCTAAAAATCCGTGGTGGATAGAAACTTTAAATTAGGCTAAAGAAAAAGACTATAAAAATGTTTTAATAGAAATGATTCAAAGTGATTTAACAGGACGATTCAAAGTGATTTAACAGGACAATCTAAATCAAAAATATTAAGTTCTAGGATGAGTAACAAGTATCAATTAATCAATTATAATTATAATTTAATATTTGTAAATTATATTTCTTAACTTATTAGATTTCACGATATAAATGGTTTATCACATGTACTTAAATCGCGTTTGGACGAACTTCAAAATTCTCATTTCCAGTTGAATTACGAGGTGCATTAACTAGATGATGAACCTTTGCAAGAAAATCTCGTCATGCCACTTTGCAGGAGAAATTGGGCTGATGGTGATTTAGAAAAAACGTTGAAGGCTATTTTTGCATTAATAAAAATTCAAAATGGTATTGCATTCTTAAAAATTTTCATTTAGCCTACTGTATTTCTTTTTTACAATCTATATTTTTTTAGCTGATCGCAAGTGGATTGAAAATGGTCAAAATCATTTAAAATTGTGCTAATCCCTAATGAAAGACTTCAGACTTTTTTTGGTACCAACACCATTTCGTCGTCAAATTCTGGAAGTTCCGGAATCCGATTTATCAATGCAAATTGCGGCCAACATCTATTTATAAATTTATAATTAACGTTAAGTAAACATAGCTATTGTTCATAAATAATCATCTGTACCTGTTTAATTTCCCACCTCGACTGTTTAAGATTTTTTTTTGAACTTTTTTAGTGGGGAACTCCTTCCTCGTTGTCCTGGATTGTGGAGTTAACCAGTGGTAAAGTTACAGGATTTGTTGAGTTAGAAATCTTCGCCTGTGTCCTAATCAACATCTTAATTTTATTTAAAAGCAGCAGTTTATACTGCAACTCGAAATAAATTACTCATTAATCGAACACTATCTCCTTGACCACGTGTGAACAGCATCACTAACATTAGTAACTCATCTCTCTCGTCTTAACTATAATAGTAATTATAATTTCATTCTATATTTCATAAATATGTCTAAATCGTTACAATTTAATACTTGTGAATTGTGGACTAATCCTTCCCATCATTTCCTCAAACTTTTAAGTTGAATGAAACAACCAAATTGTATAATAAAATATTGAGTTAGATCTGTAAAACCCTAAATAAATTAAATCAGTATTAATTCAAATTTATAACTAAATTAAAATACAAGTTAACAAATAACTTACCGGTACCAAATGCCCAAGGTCTTAACATCTCTCGATCGGTGAAATCTTTCTTCCATTTTTACGCTCGCCATATGATTGATTGAAACTGATTTATCAATGATTGAATTATCGTGATCTATTTTTTGTGGCACCACAATCGCGAATTATAATTATAACGTTTTCTTTGCCAATACGTGCTCTGTCCTCTGTCCGCTGATCTTATCCGTGAATTGAACATAGCAATAACACTGGAGATTTTTATTCTTCTTCTCAAAATTACGATAGGCGAGTTTCATTGCATTTTTTACTTAATCGCTCTGCACTCCAATCAAGAATTTTAATTTTATAAAAAGTTTTCCTTACATTAACATTTTTTCCCCTTCAACTTTATTTGCTGGAGTGCAGTTATAACTTTATCTGAAATTATTGGAGAAAATTCATTAACATTTTAACTGTACTGTGAATAAATTATAATGAATGGTTAATAGATCAGAAAAGATAAATAAGACAAGTAATTATTTAATCCAATACACTTACCACATGGTGTTTCCTCCTTTCCCAACGGAAACCTTATTTTTTAAAATGCTTATGCGCTTAGCATTTTGGGAGTATCTGTGGACAGTTGGCATCACATTTGCGCCTCCAGACGCACGTTGCATGCTAAAATATTGTTCAATAGGATCTTGATTGAGCTTATTTGTAAGTACAAAATCGGCTCCTTTTTCCAACAAGAATCTTACAGCTGCGGGTAGTGAATAGGCTATTAATAAAAATAAAAACTTTTATTAATTTAATTTTGATTTAAATAGAATAAATAAACCTGTCATTTTTATTCCGTGTATAGTCGGTTTTGCTAGTAGCATTTTTTCCTTTTCAGTTGGAGTGAATGATCCAATACGATTCGCTACTTCTTGTTCCCAGTCGTCTAAGTACTTAATTAAATCCTTTTCAAGCCACTGAAAATAAATTTTAAGAAAAAATATATTTCTGAACAATGTTAATTTACTTTATAAATAATAGTTTACCTGTAAACGTTCGTCGAATGAGGTTTCATAAGAATTTAAATCCGGATTTAATTTTTTTATTCCTTCAAGTAAGTTTCTTGTATTACAAATATCAAAAAACTTATTAAATATTTCCAAAAATTCACAAGTTTCTTCTGATCCTGGACCGACTACTCTTTTAACTACAGTTGCCATTTTATGGCTTATAACTTGAGTAGCATATTTGACCTTCATCCTGCCATACGATGTTAAAAATACATGACTGTCAGTTATTTTATGAAGTAAACGTAATGTAAAATTTGACAAGTCAGATTTGTACGCTGAAACAATGTGGCTCCATAATATATTTTTACCATTTTTCCAAAGCAATCTTTTTTTACTTCCGGATGAAAATTTACTATAAGAAAGGCTGTTACGAATTGTTTTGATAAGATGGCAGGGATCGGTAATGAAATAAATTGGCCTTTCTTCATCTTCCCGGGCAAATGGATTAGTCATATAAAATGGTTTTGAAGGGTTTTCAGCAACCAAATTCATAAATGAGCGATTGATTGTGGCGCCGTCACAAACCAATGTTAATATCTTGACTCCATTATTTTCTAAAATGTCAATAGCTTTCATAATAATTTGATACAAATCTTTAGAGTTGAGCTTTGCCGTAGGAAAAAATGCAAAAGGAAATGAAATGCTTGTTGTTAAGCCACGAACATATAACTGCAATACATGTGTTGCTAATGGTGGTATGTAGAAGTCAGTACTTTTTTTAGTTGACATATAATTATTCTTTAATGTATCAAATTCCACAAAACCGATAAGTTCACCTCCATTTTTGTTGTAAACAAGTTCTTCGGCAATTTTTATTTCGTCAAAAATGAGAGAGAAATATTGCTCATGATTTTGAAGTTTTGAAACAGTAAGTAAAATGTCTTCTGGAAAATTTTCTTTGAATCCTGGATAACTTGTAATGTCTTTACTATAAACATGCAAAGTTTTTTCGGAGGGTAATGCCATCATACCACTTTCCTTGAAACTTCTGTATGCAGATGGAGATTTTCTATGTAAATAAATGCAATACTTTATAATGTCTGGATGCCATTTGTAGCCACTTATTGATTTTCGCTGAGCAGTTTCCATTTGGGCTTTAAGAAATTTTCCTTGGAAACTATTACTGTCAATAATTTTGGCACTTTTTGAGAGTATTGTGTAAAAATCTTTATTTTGAGATGAGTCGAAGTTGTGCCCTTGATCAAGTAGGATTTGAATTTTGCTTTCTTGGTACTTAATTTTCTCTGCAGACTTATTTAATTTTTCGGTTATTTTCTTTAGTTTATGTTCCTTTGCTTCTTTGGAAAGAAATCTATTGTTAGTTTTCTTTTTTGGAGATGTTGATGTCTTCTTATTTATTATATTAATGAGATGAGACTCCAATTTTTCACAGTAGCAACATTTATTTTTCATTGAAAAAAATAAACATTTTTTGGAATGAACAGCCTCATAAGCATATAAAACTGTTCCGCAATTTAACTTTTGTTGGACAAAATAATCAAAAATAATTTTATTGGTCACACCGGCGCATATGTTTTTTTCATCAATGCTACTAATCAATTTCTTTAAGTCGTTAACGCTTTTTAAATATTGGTTATATTTCGTCCAATCTCTTCCTCTAATTTTTACAAGTGCTGTGTAACGTTGACCGATAACTCCAATTTTAATGAAAACACTTGGTAAACTATTTCCTCCCAGTCTTAAAAACTGCGCCTCATCATTTTCATATTTGGTGAACCAGCCCGATCCAAAGAAATCGACTGTAAATGCCACTAAGTCTAAAATTAAGATATTTTGACCTCTACTTTGTGGCGTCGAACCTAAAACAAAAATTATTACAAATAATATTATCATATTAATAGCATTTTTAAAAAAAATTAAATAAAGTATAAATTAATAATTACCTAACGCAGCTACATCATTTAAATTCAAGTCACTAACAGTTAAACCTAAGGCAGTACTAATATTTTCATCTCCATGCTTTTTTGGTGACCCTAATTTTAAAAAATAATTTAATAAACAATACTTTTTTAAAAAAATGCAGTGTTAAGAATTACCCGTTCCAATAATTATTACGTCTTCATCCAAATTCAAGTCAGTATTAGTTGAGTTAATCAAGCTTGAGTCGACACTATCGTGGTCACTATTAGTTACGATAGTCAAATTAGAGGTGGGAATGATATTACTTTCTTCTGCTTGGTTTTGTAGAGAACCTAAAAGCAAACGATTTTTTTTTAAATTAACTCATTTTAAAAAATTTTTAATGAAATGTGGGACATTTTTTTAAATAAAAAACCGATTCAATTTTTAAGAAACAAAATTAACTCATTTTAAATTTTTTTAATGAAATGAGCGACATTTTTCAATTTAAAAAAAAAAACAACGATGAAATGTTTAAAAATGAAATCAACGTATTTTTTAATGAAATGAGCGACATTTTTCAATATATATAAAAAAAACCGATCAAATGTTTAAAAATGAAATCAACATATTTTTTAAAGAAGTGAGCGACATTTTTCAATATAAAAAAAAACAACGATGAAATGTTTAAAAATGAAATCATTGTATTTTTTAATGAAATGAGCAAAATTTTTCAATATAAAAAAAAACGATTAAATTTTTAAAAATGAAATCTGCAACACATTTTTTTAAATGAAATGAGCGACATTTTTTTATATTAAAATTAAAACGATGGCATTTTTAAGAAACAGATTTTTTAATGAAATGAGCGACATTTTTTTTTTTATATAAAACGATGAAATTTTTAAAAATGAAATCAAGTTCGCATTTTTTTTAATGAAATGAGTGACATTTTTTTAATATTAAAACGATGGCATTTTTAAGAAACGCATTTTTTAATGAAGTGAGCGACATCTTTTTTTATATAAAAACGACAAAATTTTTAAAAATGAAATAAACGCATTATTTAATTAAATTAGCAATATTTTTTTTAAAAAAACAAACAGAAAACGCATTTTATAATGAAATGAGCAATTTTTATTAAATATTGTTAAATAAATATATTTCGCATTTTTTTATATGGCCCTGAAAATATTAATAATTAAAATAACAATTTTTTAATACTTTACCTGCTAGTACATCCGGCAATTGACCATTTAATAATTTATCAGTCAAACCAATTTTTTCAGAACGTATTTTACGACGTTTTTTTACTGGGAGCTGAAGCCGTTGTAAAGGCAACTTTCTTATTTTTCTTTTTCTAATCTATAGTAAAATAATTTCAAGGAGTTAAATTTAAATACGTGTATGATATGAAGCCAAAATACAAACCTCTTCTTGTACACTTAAATTTGCGGCTAAAGGATCTGGATTTTCTGTTGATGGTCCCTGTTTTCTGTCGGGGTTTATAAAATGTGTCGAGCAAATGTAATGATTATTGTTTTTAATATCTCCAATGCTCTTCAAATTGTGTCTTCTGCAAAGACTTATCCACTTTGCAACTTTGGAACATCGAAGACAGTCCCCAACCGAATGTTTTTCAACTTTTTCTCCCAAAATAGTAGCTATTTGATAACTTCTAAATTTTGAGCATGGATTTGGAAAGGGGATGAAAAACACGTCCTCTCCAACCTAAAAAAAAATTTTCAATATTCTATTTAGAGCGATTAACTTTCTAAAAATAATATTCATACTATTTTACTTACGTTTGCAGCTGTATTTTTGCAAAGTCCATGCCAGCATGACTGTTTAATGGTCTTAAATTGTTTTGGACGTCCTCTCGTTGGCAACATTATATATTTTAGTTGAAAAATATCAGGTGAGCATTTTTTCTTAAACTAACTAAAATGGTTGACTTATTTCGAAATTCCCGCCGCTTTTTAATTACGCACGCCGCCGCATTGTTTAATGCATAAAGGGTACCAAATTGCTGGCGCGGTAGCTTCCTTACTATATAATTCCTTGGGGGAACTCTGGTCGGTTAAAATGTTTTTGTGGTGAGTTTATTGGGGGTATTTGTCATATTTTTGTGGGTTGTGCGCCGTTGGCTCCCTTTCGCGAACAATTATTTGGTAGACGGACAGTTAACTGGATCGCGGCTCTTAAGCCGGAGAATTATAACATTAAAACGTGTCGTCTTGGTTGGGAGTGGCTCCGCAGGTGGGAGTCATGGGCCAAGACATTAGATACTCCTGTTCCGGCGGTAGGGTCTGGATCCATAATCCCCTTTTTGACGCGGGCTCCGGCAGTGGATGACGATATTACCGTGGACCCGGATGACTACCGGACTCAGGTTGACAATTCTGTGATACTTTCCGATGACAGTGTGTGGGAAGCTGCGACTAATTTCGACTTTGCGAGCGGTTTCGTTTAATTTGAGTAGAGTATATCATTTTCTTTAGTTTAACCCTTCAGTGCTCGCGCTTGCAATTGTGACGTGAGTGCTCGCGCGGGGTATATTTGTACCCCAGCTATAAAAACGTGATAATTATTTGGAATTTTTTCCAATTTTAATTCCAAAGCTAATTTATGTGTATAAAGTGATAACTAACATAAAAAAAACTATAAAAAAAATTAAAACATATTTTAAATAAGAAAAAATTTTTTTTTTTTGGTTTTTATACATTTTTATAAAAATATTTCTAATTTTTTAAATGCAAACACTTAATTCATTAAATTAATTGTGTACTATTTATATTTTAGCTTTTGAATAACGAAAATCATTCAAAAGTAGAAAATAAAAAAATCTTAATTGAAAATCCTATGCAAAAATAGATATAACGTCAGAGGTCGCGCGGGGTAAAATTCTACCCCATCCGTACCCCAAAACTCAAAAACTTTATAAAAATTACTCTAAAAATTAAAAAAATGTTATTTTAACTCTGCTATTTTTTAATTTGTGGTATATGGGAGGAATACAGATGCTCTTGGGTCATGTGCTAAAACTGATAATTTTTTTATTGGAGTTTTAGTGAGCCTGGGGTACAAAAATACCCCGCGCGAGCAATGGAGGGTTAAGGAAGTTTGTTTATTTACTTTTATTGTTTATACTCGTTTGGTTCTTAAATATTACATATCAAAATCAAAAGGTTTGTTTTCTCTCACGGTTATGTTTTTGAGAGACAGCTTTATTGTAAAAAGGTTGTGTTATGGTGAAATAAAATCTTATCTTATCTTACTCAATCTTTATTATATAGAAAATTGAAAAATTACGAAATTAATATGAAACATTAATATGCACTGCAAGTACAACAATCTTGAAGCAAAATAAATTTAAAATTTATTAAAGTAAATGTAAATTAAAGAATAAAAATATATTAGCAAGTAAAATTTTTTATTTAAATAACAATAAAAATTAATTAACCAGAGTAAATTAATCATTTTGTAAAACCAAAGTAACCAAAGGTAATTTTATGTGTACAAACGTTAAAGATTAGATGCCATTACTAAAAAGAAAATATTAAAAATAATACAAAAATTAAATTTAAACTATTAAACTCTTATTTAAACAAGCTTTCAAACAATGTATGGTAATGACTGTTTATAGAAATAAAAAACTATTGCTCTGTATTTTTACCCAAATAATAAGTAAAACAAATGTTTTATTTAACACAAGATGCATATTTCTCATGGTAATAAAAATAATGTGGTTGTATTTTGAATTAAATTAAAATAATAAATTTTATAATTAGAAAAACTTCAAATTGACAATTTCACAAACTTTCCACACAATTTATAGTTGAACTTAAAAAACATTTTTTAAGGTAAATGGATTGAAAATGTAATTTCAAATTCTCATTTAATCGCCTAAACCTAACGTCATTAAGTAATGCTAAATTGATAAATTGTTTAAAATAAAGTACAATTTGGAAAAAAAGTAAAGCTTAATGTTAAAAACAATTCACTGACTGGAAATTACGATTGCATAAAAACAATGAAGCTAAAAAAATACCTTTAAGTTACCATTAAAATAATGAAAAGTTAAATCAACATTAGAAGTTTTTAAAGCAAAGCTATAATCAACATAAAATACAAAAAAATTAAATTAAAAAATTTATTTAACAAACAAAAATCACTTAAGACTATTATTAACTTATTCGGTATTAATAATTGAAAAAAAAAAAAAAAAAATTAAAAATAAAACTATTCCTAAATTATTAAATACTTACATTTTAATTAAACGTAAAAAAATGTAAGATTGTTTTGTTTCAAATAAACTTAAAAAAAAATTAATATAATAAAGCGCAAAATGATCAAATAATTATTAATCGCAAATAAAAACAGTAATAAACTTTTTAAACAAAAAAAAAATTTTTTTGTTTATTTATAAAGAGAAAAGAAAATCTCAATTGAAATACTTGGAAAAATAATGTCTTCTAATCTCTTACCCAATTAAAGTACACCAACTAAGAAATCTCATTAATCAAAAAAATTGTTAATTGAAAGTTAGCGAATTAAATAGTAATTAGAAATAAAGTAGAAAATTTATTATTAAATGCTTTTTTGATACCTTCTCATTTTCTAAATAAAGTATAAAAATATAATAAATTTCAACTAAAACCCGTATTTTTTTAAAAAAATATTTTAATGAGAAATGACTTTTACTCAAAAGTAAAAATAAATAAACTAAAAGTTAAGAGAGAAATTTAAAATTTTAAAATTTACATTTTGCCTGAATTTTTTATTTAACAATTATAGCGCTGAACTTTGAAAATAAAATAATAATAAAAAATCAATAAAATAGGAAATTCAAACTTTAATATGTAACAATAATGATTGTAATTTTTTTAAAAAAACAATTAAAACAATAAAATTAAAAAAATTTAAAAATGTGTAAATTGATTGATTGAAATTAAACCACAGCGGCTGGACCACTGTATATTTGGTCTCCGGTGCAGCTGGATAATAGACTGACAGAAGGCCATAAGGACACTCAGCGTTTAAATAATTTTTTAAAAATAAAGTAATTAATTTGTAAGCTTTCAAAAACATTTTATAACACATTGTTATGAAGGTTTTATCCGCAAAATGAGGAGCCACATTAGAAATAAAAAAAAGGTCTAAAATTACTGCTTAAGTAGAACTTAACTCAATTCACAAATTTTCATCATAAATGTAAATTAAAATACAACAAAATTATATTATTGAAACAATTGAAATTTTGTAAGTGTGAAAAAAACAAATTTTAATCACGTTTGACATTTATTTTTAAAAAATATTCAACTGTTAACTTTCTATAAATGGTTGCATTAAAATTGGTGTACGGTAATTAAGTTAAAGCAAAAAAAAAAAAAAAAAGTTAAATAAAATTAGTTCTTTTGTTTAATTTTTAACTTTTTTAATTTTTAATAAATAATTTTTTAATTATAAAAAAAAAATTAACCTGTTTTTAATTATAAGTAAAATATAACCATCGCAGTAGTAATAATGGCAAAACATCATCCTTAAAAAAAAACAAAAAAAGTTAAATGGAAATTATTATTATTAATTAACTAAAAAAATAAATATTAAAATTCTTAAATTTAATTGAATTTAATTTTAAATGAGCAAATTTAAGTGATGAAATTAAAATTAATAAACATATTTCAATATAGCGACTTGTTGGTAATTTAAGCATAAATAAATTAAAAAAAAATTAACTAAAATTAAACTACCTGTACCTTAAGTATTTTAATTTAAAAACAGAACATATTTTTGAAAGCAAAAATTAATTTTCAAAATCAATGACTTAATTCATAAAAATAGTAACGAAGCTTTTCGACAAATTAATCCGTAAAAATTAACACAAATTAAAACTGGAATTAGAACTGGAATTAATTAATCTAGAGAACAATGTACTCATGGTGGCAAAACTAAAATTAAATAATATTTATGATTTGAATGTGAAAAGTACCGGGAAAAAAAATTAAAAAAATTAAGACAATTTGCTGAATGCTGAATGAGCAAATGAAAATGTCAGAATTCACGCGAGGATTATAATTATTTTATTTTGCTTTATATTCAAATTTAAAAGTGATGTAAGAATAATAGAACAATAAAAATAATGTCACAGAAAAATAAAAAACATTTTTGCCTAACCATTCTCACAACTGTATAGTGGTAATACAATTGCCCATATTCTCGTATACGACCCCAAATTAACTGATTTTAAATGCAAATTTAAAAATAAACAATGCACTTAAAACCAAAAAATTAAATACATTAAATAATTACAATAATATTTAAAACGATAAAAAAAATTTAAAAAAACGAAATATCTGTAAAGCAATATTATTGATTACAAGTTTGTTAAAAATTAATTTAAATCTAAGGTTAAAAATACCAAAATTTTAATTTCAATCATTTAAAAATAAATAAAATGCAGCCAAACTTCGAAAAAGAAAACAATATAAATTTTTACATTTTTGAATTTTAACTTTTAAAATTTAAAACCACAAAATATTACTAAATTTTAGAAATAAAACTAATGATTTTATAAGTAATTCTTTCTGCGGGTTTTATTGCCTGGATAACGTGACTATTTTGACAAAAAAAGCTTAGTACTCACAAAAAAAAATTTTATAAATACATTTAAGGAAAAAATATTTTGACACAAAAAAATTAAAATGTTTAAAAATTTTATACCTTATAAATTAATTTTTGCAAAATGCAGGAGGTATAGTATGTTAAATTTGAGAAACAATTTTTATATTTTAGTCAATCTTAAACAAAATTTACTTTATTTAAGAAAAAAAATAATTTATAATTAAGTTCAAATAATTAATAACACATATTTTGCCACATCGTGCATTTTTCTTAGAAAATATTATAAAGATTTTTCAAGGAAAAATGAATTTTAAAGGTGTTTTCTTCAAATGAAGAATTCCATTAAAATATTTGTAATACTATATTAAAATAAGAAAAAGTTAAATTAAATTTTAGAAATTTTTCAAGCAAATCTTTAGTCAACATAAAAGACAAAAAAATAAAAATTAATTTAACAAACAAAAATCCCTTAAGACTAATATTTATTTATTCTGTATTAACTAAAACTATTAATAAATCATTAAATAATAAAAATTTGATTTAACATAAAGGAAATTTAAACATTTAAATATCAGTTAATATTGGCTCTTATTTGGGGAATGCATTCAACAACAAAATCACCTATAGACATGACAACAAAAATAATAATTTAATTCTTTTAAGTTTTTGACACTAAACTTTGGACAGCATCAACAAAAATTAATAATTAATTTAATAACAAAAAAATTACATAGACTACTTTTAATTTATTTTGTATTAACAACTGGAATAAAAAAAATGAAACCAAATATTGAAAATTAACCCAAGCTATGAGCAATTTAAATGGAATTAAAATTATTCTTTAATAAAATTTAAAACAATTAAAAAACAGATTT
>JAQGAY010001420.1:0-14458 GCA_034698085.1 Polydesmus angustus | reverse complement strand
AAAAAAAAAACATATTATAATAAAAAGTAAAAATCTAAATAAGAGTACAGTGTATAGGATTAACGATACGATGTAGTGTAATGTAAAGTGGAGAAAAGAGATGGAGGGAAAAGTGTAGGAGTAAAATGCGGAGCGCCCTTTGCCCGTGACTAATTTAAATAGAATCGGATTGGAATGATAAAAAGAAAAGAACATTAATATTTATTCTGTTTTACATCAAAGCGGAACTAGAATTAGCCTCTTTCACTATCTCTCCCCGCTAAAACCACCTCCCTCACCTTACTCTACTGTACCCGTTCAATTCAATTCGGGGCACAAATTCCCTCGACGACATCCCAATTACTCATGCTACCATCTGGTGGCTAAAACGATTTCAATTCAACGCACAAACTGCCACCTTCAATCGCATGCACGTGCATTACATCGAAGATGCTAAGACCGAAATCAAATAACGACACCCACTCTCAACTCCGAACCCATATCCGAAAACAACCTCCACGTTAAAAATAAAGAAAAAAAAAAAAATAATAATTGACAAATTTAGAAAACTAAAAAGACACTTTATATTGATTCCCTATCGATATCGTCCGCAAATTTAGTCCACTTTGAGTCTTTTAAATTTGAATACCGGTAGTAAATAAAATACAATATTAATGGGCACAATAAATAAAAAAAAATAATAAATTGTATTTGAACAGTCACGATGTCTCTAGAATAGAATTAGCTCTTCGTCAATTACATTTCCTACAAACCTACGTAGAAGGTGGGAATTGTCATAAAGCAACTAAAAGCAGCAACAACAAAAAAAAGTCCGTTATTATAATAATTATTATGAGCCGTTTGCACCAACGCAAATTCACTCGTAAGTTGTTTCTAAACCCCCGTTAAAATCAACGGTAAGGATCAATTTAAGAATTAAGTTACGTTGGTGCAAACCATTCTAAAGCTATATTATTTTCAAGCTTTATTCTTGGCAATATCGGATATAATGTAGTTGGCCGGTATTTTACGTAATTTTAATGACATCCGGTTATCATTGGGCTGCTTTATGTCGACGTACTATTACGGATTCCGATCCCTTAAGAATACTTATAATACAATACTACCAAGTGCAAATTTAACGCGCGCTTGCGGAAATCCATTGAGAATTTACCGATTGCGAACGTATGAATACGGTAACGTTAAGCCGCATGCGGCTAACGTCACTTCCTTTCGGTGGCGATTCATACTTCGAAACGGATCGGCCGCAAACTGCCTAGATAAATAATTTCTGACAATATTGGATAAATCTGGGTCTACAGATTTATTTTATAATCTTATAAACCAAAAAAAGCGTTAAATAAATTATTATGTACGAGTATGCTTAAAAAATAATAAAATAACTTTAAAAGTACTGTGGAAAATTTGTTAATTGGCATTTCAAATACAATACTGTCGTTCGAATAGTAGACGTTTTACTCAGTTGTAATGATTTTTGCTAAAAACTAATGCAAGATGAACTACAATAGAACCTCGATAACTTATCAGAGCCATGTTTTTACTATTTCATTACTTACTACTCATTTTCATTACTGCTCGGTTCACAAATAATTGAGATCATTATAAACTGTAATTATAAAACAAGCGCAGAACTAACACGGCGCTTATGTTAATTTTCATTCAAGTCTAAGTTTAGCCTGGTTAATAGACTAGCCGTTTAAGTCTCCTTATAACCCCCATGAAAAAGTAAATCCAGTAATAGATAATATACATTTATAATTCACGGTTCTAGTTTTGCATTGCAATGAAAATAAGTTCTGCGTTAAAAGCCTTTATAATAATTATCAACTTATTTAAGTTTTACAATTAGATGTTGGCATGACGATCTCTCTGCTAAGTTATCTATTAATAACGCATATCAAATTCAGAGATAAACGTCAAGATTTAACCGACTTTTAAGAAATGTAGATACTGTATGAGCATTTCACTACTTTTGAGCTCATACAGGCTGACATTCTGGCCTCTGCTGTGGCTAGAAACCTGAATTATGTCAGTCGGGAATCCAACAATAATGTGCCTCAGTTGTATCCCGCACAATAATTTGATTTAGTCGCGCTGTTTCATGGCGCAATTAAATTTTAAAGTGCAATATTTCGCGTTAATTAATTTTTTTGTTTGTAATAATTACCTATTTCCATTATCGGTTGAAGAGCGCCGTCTGTGAGTAATTCGGGAAACTTCGTGATTAGTGTACTGTTTGTTTCCGTTATTTAAATCGTGTCCATATACTTTGGCGTTTTGGTTCCCCTGTTGCTGCGCCGTTTGCGTTTCGCACACGCGCATTTTCGACGTCAAGCGTTTCAAAACGTCATTCATCGAACGATGTCTGCTGCCGGCAGATGGCGCGCTGCTCAAGTTAATCCCGGACACCACGTTGGCTTCTTGAAAAGACGCCGCGAAAGGTTGAGTATTATAAGCGGAAATTGGATTGTTGGCCAGAGCGTTGGAGTTTAAAGCGGAAGTTACATTGAGCGAGAGTCTGTGCTCGTCCGAATCCTCACTGTCCGAAGAAGCGTAACGTTTCACTTGACTGTGATGCGTCCGCCGTCTGCCCCCGCCTTTCGAAGAGGCTTTGGCCGTCAGCTGAAACTCACTGCGCACTTTCTCGTTATTCGTGGAATCGTCAAAAATGCGATTAATTTCTTCTTCGCTTTCTTCGTCGTCTTCCGGGTAACTCAAAACGTCTTCCTCTTCCTCGAACTCGTCGTCTTCCGAACGCAACTCGCCGCCGGAAGTACTATTCACCTCCAAAAGTTCTTCCTCTGCGCGTCTCACCACTTCCGTTTCATCTTCTTCCTCCTCGAATCCGTTCACTTCTTCTTTGATGGCACCGACCGTCGCGATTTCCTCCTCCCCTTCTTCCTCTTCGTCCACTGTCTGTCGATGACCACTTCCGCTCTCGTCCTTCTTGCACGACAATACTTCGCTGTCGTCGTTAGAAAACTTAGTCGGCGGACTTTTTCGTTTTGAGGACATGATTCTGAAATAAATAAAATAATAAAAGATTATAGTTTAAGCATTATTATTATTATTATTTTTTTTTTTCTACATTAGAATTTTGAAAACTATTCTTTTCCCCTCGTCAATATGTAATAAAAAACCAGACTGAAATTTAAAACAACAAAAAAAAAATTACGTATTATTTTTTTGTTCTCCTCCCGAATATTGATTTAAGAATCATATTCATCAATTTCAAGTACTGTATTATAAGGCTTAAAATGCCTGTTTGAAAAAGTTCAATACCGGTACAGCGTTTTGAAAAATGCCGTTTCAAAATATAAATTACACGAATACGTTAGAAGTACCTTTTCTTAGTTTTTCAAGTAGACCTACTTTAAAAACAATCACTTCAAAAAAAAATTTTAAAAAATAATAATATAATACTGTACTTTTGTTTTATTCAATAATGCGTTATATTTTCTGTTTTTTTTTTTTTTTTATTTATTATTAATATTATTTTTTTTATAGATCAGGTTAAATAATATCCCACCTAGCACGTTAAAAGTTTTTCGATAACAGCCTACTACTATACTAATAAAATTATATGTACAAAAAAAAAATTCGTAAAATTGTTCGATAAAACTTGGTAGAAATATTGTATAGCGGGCATAAAAAAAAACACCATTTAATTTCTCATCCTCCATTGTGAGCAAACATCCAGTTTACTTAAATATACAGTCAATAGCGTTTCCAATCGATTCACATTTACGTGGCGTTTTTTTTTATTATTTATTTGACTTTATTTTTTCCTCTGCCACGAATCTCAAACTTCAAAAAAAAACGTGACTTTTCGTCATCTATGCATTCGACGACAAAGCGAGTTACCTTGGAAAGACGGTTAAAAAGCAAGCTAGGCCTATACTGTACTTTTTTATTATTATTATCTTCCCCTTCTCAAAGTTCTCGTTTCCCGCGCGAAATACACACGGGGTAACAAAAAAGTAGTAAAAGTTAATGTAGTTTTGTTGTTGTCTAAATTTACAAAGCGTGCGACCCTAAACCAACTACAGTATAAGCTGAGTGACAAACTGACTGGCTAGATTCACACTTAATCTGCACAAAAACAAATAATAAGACTAGCATTGTCAAATCCGAAAAAAAAAAAGCCATTGTATATATTATTATGTTTGTTATGTTTTCAACAAAAAAAAATAATAATACGATTATGTTATAAAATAATAAAACTCAATTTTGAATTTGCAATTCGTAAAAAAAAAACGCATTATGTTAATGGCAAATTGATTTTTGCTTACTATATTATGTAGACTAAGCTTTAGCGTCATAATGCTGTACACATGCATGTATTTGCAAAACGGACTTTTTCAATTTGTAAAATCTAAAACGTTTAGCAAATAATTACAGTGCCCGGTAATCGTTTTAACTTATAAACATGGGTTTTGATTTTTTAAATGACTTTTGTTTGCAATTGAGATTAAAAACTATTCATTACCTAATGTTTATCATATAGCGCGCAAATGCAACTCTCGAAAACAAAGTTAAATTGAGGTCTCTAAATTTATTCGGTAAAAACGAGCCGGATATGCGCATATACAATTGCTTTAACTCTTTAATAATGTATACTGCAGCTTATTCGCCATATTTTGATAATTTAAAAATTCTTTAATTTGAATAAATCAATTAACTTCTTAAAAATAAAATTTTCGTCTTAAAACGTGTTCGATTTTATTATTATTATTACACGAAAAACCAAATAAAAAAAATTGCGTGCGGAGCTTATTGAATTATGAATGTTGTTAATATCGATATTATTACGTACAACTTAATCAATCATCGCTTATTTTCCTTACAAACTGTTAAATTGCACCAATTGACTATGTAATAGGAGCGAAAAACGTGTAATTCGTCTCGTTTCTCCCCCTCGCTCGTTTTCGAACTCGCAGTTCCCGAAGTTGTGAATTCCAATTAGGCTTGTAAACAGGCCTAACACAATGCAAACACACAAGAAAAAGCAGCCACTTGAGATAGCAAAACAATATACAATATGAGCATGTATGACAGTGAAAAATAGTTAGCAACACTGCGAGATACACTTTCACTCTCTCCCATCTCTCTCCACCCTCACTCTCTCCCTGACATTTCAAAATAGGGGAGAATTTAATTGCTCTCTACCTAAGACTGTTTACGCATGCGTAAATAAATAATTCTTTGTACCGAAGAAGAAGTATCATAGGGTAGGAAAGCATGTGTGGGTGGAAGTTTGCTTGATATTGTTCGAGAACGCGCATGCACACTCGACATTCTCTGCCAAAATATCTACTCTCAACATTAACACGTGTTTCTAATTATATATATATTTTTTTTTTTGACTCGAGAAACATTTTTAAGTAAAGCTATGAATAATAATTAACGTTTGACAAATGAACTTCCGGTAGGAAAAATTAAAAATATATTATTTTTTTTGTGCAAAAATTTTTTCTCGTAATAATTTTATTTTTTTATTGAAGGTATTGTGAGAACGGAAGATGGATGGGGGTTGTTAAAGAGAGAGAGAGTGAGAAAGATAAGAGAGTAGTGTAGTGGAAACGTTAAGAAACAAAAGCCATAAGGAATATGTCACAGTTAATTGAGACGGACAATGTGACTTTGCGAATAGAGGTCACCTCACTAACCCCTCCCACAAAACCACTTAATTCTCTCCTACCCTCAATACCACTGCTCCCCCACCCCCTTACAAACACTCCCATAAATTGCCTAATAAAAATCTTTTTGGTTCCGATCTCCAGTCGAATGAACAACATATTTTAATGAATTTTAATTGAACTTAAAACAGTTAATTATTAATATTAAATACGTAATAAATAAATATCTAAGCGCTGTATAACTAGAGAAAAAAAACCTAAGCGCGTATACGCATGAGCGAAAATATAGATTATATTTTCTAATGGCGAAAAAAAAAATAAATAAATAAAAATTGTGTTACCGGAAGTAAAGCTTCGAAGATACAATGTTCAATTAAAAAGTTTACATTGGAAATACAATACTGTATTTTGCAATAAAGTACAAAAAAAAAAAAAATGATAGAAAATCGATTTTTCATATTCGAGTGCGAAGTTAAAAGTTTTTTTTTTTTTTTTGCGGCGTAAATAACAAACTTGTTTTTTATTTTTTTTTTTGTTTAAATTCAATACTCATTTTCTAAGTAAAAATTGTAAACATTTATTATATTCTTATTAAAAATTTCCATTTCTCGCAGCCTAGACTGGCTAATAATTATCAAAATTGTGTTTAAATAAAAGTTCAAAACAACCCTGGAATTTGATATTAGTGCATTCGGAGCGTTGTAATAAGATACAATAAAATCAATCGCGTGACAGGATTTACGCTATCGTCAATATTTATACCACACGATGACAATCTATTCGGTTCCGTATTTACTTAATTCTAATTAATAATAATAAAACTACCTTGGTAAAATACTTTAAACGCTTTACTTAAAAACTTACTTTTACACGTTTTTATTAGGTTTTTTTTAAAAAAAAAAAAATTTGGAGATTTAATACTATCCAAGTAAAAAATTTAACTTCTACGCACTATAAATCTGCTACAACAATGTCTTATTTAAAGAAATTACTTAACAAAGAAACCACAATTCAATATTATAAGTATTAACTGTACATATTATATTGTGCAGTATATGTATAATAAAAGTTGTCCAAGTAATGGTCCAGATATCGCGACCCTTAATACAGTAATGTCCTTTTTAATATCTCAAACAGTGAACCTTTTCTATAAGTTCATCCGATTGTTTCAAACAAAACATTATTACTATATTAACGACCCAAACTAAAACTTT
The DNA here is from genome assembly GCA_034698085.1 of Polydesmus angustus. NCBI lineage: Eukaryota > Metazoa > Arthropoda > Diplopoda > Polydesmida > Polydesmidae > Polydesmus > Polydesmus angustus. The sequence continues at coordinate 7,605 of JAQGAY010001420.1, read as the reverse complement.
GATTTTCTCATAAATATTTTTATTTAAAAAAGCTATTTCCCATTAACTCGATATCTTGATCTTTCTCGACAATGTAGCACTCGCTATGGTAATTTCCCCAAAATAAAAAGGACACAATAATCGTAAATTACCAAAAGATGGACAGAATCGAGTAGACGAAAAGTCGTAAAAAAAAAGCAACTCGCGACTATAAAAATTAACATGAAACGTTTCAACTTGCCACCAAAATCTCTCCTTTCCCACTCACTCTCCACCCACATTCCACATTCACTCAACAGCATCATTCACACTAAGCAAAGCGGCTTAAAAAACGAAAAAAATTTCAAAAACAAATATCCAAATAAGAAGGAAAAAAAAGGTTTAAATAGGTAAAGTGAAAGAATAGAGAAGCAGACGGAACAAAAAGCACTTCCTGTTGCGGGATGTTAAAATGTGTTTGTTGCGTTTGCTGTTGCTTTGGTTCGGGAGGTAGTGTTTATTTATGTCGGCCATGTTGGCAAGGCTTCTGCTGTTGTAGGTGCGAATGAAGCAAAAAAGAGGCTTAAAAGGCGAAAAACAACAAAGGGTTACCGCCTCAGCACCTGTGGCTCCCCCTGCAGATAATGATTAGAAACAGAAGTCCGCGCACGTGTTGTAAAGCGGCGATGCAAGTGTGAAAACTGCAGGAGGTCCTATGTTTACGCTAAATGTGTAAAACATTTAAGGACCTAATAGCGAACGCAATATCAAGAGCCCTATTCACGCCTTTAATCATCTTTGTAATACACGTGCATGCCATTCAAATTCAACACGCGCGCGAACACACCGTACATCACACATTGCAAATACGCGTAAACACAACAAAGCGGAAAAACAACTTTTGTGGAAAAAGAAAACCTCAAAACACGAGCGCAAAAATTAAATTATTTTAGGTAAAAACAAACTTCTTTTAAAAAATAAAAAAATAATAATGCTTAAAAAAAGTAAATGCAAGTGACGTATTATTCTCTAATTTCATACATATGATTAATTATTCTCTTAAAAATTTCTTGAAAGTGTCAACAAAGGGTTGCTGTTAAATAAAAAAAAAAGTGATGTTGCATAATTCATCTCATGAAATTGCTAAACTTGGAAAAAAGAAAAATAAAAAAAAAACGATTACGTAAATTATTAAGAAAGCTTGACAACTACTTAAATAATTGCATTAAATTTTATTACGAGATTTATTTTATTAAATAAGGAAAAGCATACTAAATTACAAGATCCAAAAAACTTTTAGCATTTCCACAAGTATCACTTTCAATTGCGCTAGATTTTTAGTCGAAACTTTTAATATCATCGTCAAGTTTAAATCTCAAAATTAAAAAAATAAAAAAAAAAAGCAGGAAAGATTTTTGTTTTATCTTAAAACTTAATGAAACAAAATTAATCAAAAATGGTTTTTAAATAAATGCTTAATTAAATAAAAATAATAGTTCAACTTGGTTATAACGTCATCAGACATAACGTTATTTCGGAATTCGGATGTAACGTCACTTTAAATTGAGACGTTGTTGATCTCGGTGTAGCGACCTATCGGTACCAAACGAAATAGTATCGACAAAGGATACATCCTTGTAAGTATGCCTATGGTGAATCCTTTGTCGAGTGAATCTTTAGTCGGATCCCCGATCAATTGGTACTACTGTATTTCGTTTGGTATCGATAGGCCGGGGGTCCGTTGATCTCGACTACATAATAACACTACTTTTTTTACTTTTGTTTACTAGATTTTTTAATATTGAACCACATTTAATAACTGCAGATTTCAAATTTTGCGAAATACTGTGAATTAAATTAAATGTAATTCTTCAATATTTTTCGTATTATTTAAAAATACTTCTAAAATTGTATGCAAGTTCGAGGCGTATTGTAGAAAATTATAATGGTTCCTTTATAATCGATACTCAATATTACACATGTGATGCAATATTTACATCATAAATTACGCGACGTTATAACTAAGTTCCACTGTATTTCACCTGGTGCTAAGTAAACAATATATATATATTTTTTTTTTCTCTTAAGATGGAATTTTCATTTGTTTTCTAAATTGCTAATAATGAATAACGGCTTTCATTATACGCGCAACAAGCTTTCTTCTATTAATAAAAATTATTTCGCTTTCGTTTGGAATTCCATTCAAACTTTGTACTGTATCTGCCTAATGAAAAATTCTTCCCCAATAAATGTCGGAGTCTAATAATGACAATACAAATTTCAAAACTGACTAAGTTATTATAAAGCGCCGCGTTTCTGGGTTCCGCTTCATCTACTCTCATATGGAATTACTCGGCGTACTCATAATATACAGCAATGAATAAAAAAAATTACAAAAAAAAAAAAAAAAACAACCAACGAAACTTTGGAAGCTAAGCCTAATTGCCTTAGCCAATGGAAGTAGTTGTTTAGAGCTCAAAATTTAATTTGAAAATATGAAAAGACAAAAGAGACACGTGGAGATGGGTGAAAACCAGATGTTGTTTTAGGCCTCTTAACACTTTTTTGGCGAAATGGAAAGAGAGATGGTGGGGAGAGAGAGAGTGAGCGGTTCAACTCTTCTTCGAGCATCACCCACACGCACACAAATGAAAACGGAAGTGCAGTGAAATCTAAAACCGACTTTTGTTTCTCACTCTTCTGCACTACACTACTCTTATATGCAGCGGAAAGATGATTCCCCCCCCCCCCCTCCTAATATTTACAAAAAAAAAATATTAGACACGATGTTATTAAATAAAGAAAAGAATTATTTGTTAATTATTATCTGTTGAGAACAACTAAGGCTTCATTTTACATTGAGAAGCGCATTGCGGAAAAAAAAAAAGTTCAAAGGCGACGCCATTTAAAAAAGATGAACGTAAAAAAAAGTATAAAAAAAAATCGTAAAATTCAATTATGGTTGCCGAAATGTTCTTTTTCTTTAAAAAAAAAATTATATTCCGTATATCCCCGACTGTTCGAACGAAAAAAAAAAATATAAACATAAATTTCGGCTTGATTTTGGTAAAACTCTCGAATCAATTTTTTTTAACAACAAATATAATCCTAAAAAAAAAAATTTATGTTTTTTTGTACTTGATTATTAATGATGCAATCAATAGAGATTAAATACTGCTAGTTCTTTTTTTTTATCCTGACTGTATATACGTTTATACCGAGAAATGAATAGGAGTTGTTACAGATAAAAAACAAGCGTATATTTCTTTAGAAATTGGAGATAAACAAATCAGAGCACTTGAAAAAGTAAGACAAAGTCGATGAAAGGAAATTATCCAGCAATTACATTCTCTAAAATACTATATATTAAAAAAAAAATTAATAATAAAAAAAAATGACGTTATCTATCTTTTTTTTCCACCCTCACTCTTCAGTCTCCGCCGCGCTCGTTTTATATTCCAAATACAAAATGAATCAAAAAAAAAAAAAAAAAAGTGGATCAAAGTGTAAAATAGAAAACAAGAACGGAAAACTCAGTTTTTTTTAAAAAAAAAATTTTTTTCTTTACAAATAGCACCGGTACTATTTTTATATAATTTTTATGTTTTGCTCTTTAAAAAAAAAAAATTACGGTTAAAAAATACATTTTTCTTGAGTGAACTTGGAGCCATTTTACAGAGTCCACAGACCTTAAAAACTTTTAAATTCAACGGATCAAATTACGCGCAAACTCGAACCAACTAACAAGAAAACGTTTATCCTCCTCTCACCCCACCACTCAAACAAAAAAAAATAAAAAGAATTAATAACATCTGATGACCAACCAACGTTATAAAAAAAAATAGAAAAGCAAAAAAAAAAAATTGCGAAAATAAAAAAAAACAACCCCTCCCCGCTACGAGCCCTGGAAAAATAAATTAGAAATAGCAGACGACAGACTGAAAAAATAACAATGAAAATGACAAATGACGGTTGAAAGATGGAGAAACAAAAACAACAAAAAGTTATTGTGGAAAAATGTATGTGATCGCCCTGTAGATGGAGAAGTGAGTATGAGGGGTTGATAGGTGGGGGTAGGAAAGATATGTTGGGGCAAAAAAAAAAAAAAAAAAAAAAAGAGTGAGAGAAATTTCCGAAGAACAACATGAAAAAGCGAAAAAATAAAGAAAAATGGCGGCTGGTTGTTAGTTAAAAGTGGAAACAAAAACGACAAGATAAACAATGATGGGGTGTGAATAAGTGCGCGGAATGAGTGCAGTATTCGCCGGGGTGTGGGTGAGTGGGGAACATGCTGGAGGTGGGTGAGTGAGCGAGCGAAAGTGAAAGATATATTATCAAGTGCAAAAAACTTGAGCCAAATTTGGATATACATAAGATAATGTAGTTTATGACTTTCACTCATTCTGCATGTGACTAAAAGTGTCGCTTTGCCCTGCTCTCCCTCTCCCCAACACCCACGTGAAAACAAAAAGGACGCTCAACAAACTTCGAGACCAAAAATTGCCCACATTTTTCACATTTTGTTTTTTAACCCTCGTCATAAACTATTTCTCCGTATTATCTCTCCAAAATTTCGCAGTAAATCACCCCAAAGTCCAAAACAATTGACGCACTGCCCCATACAGTAATCGCGAAGCAAATTCATAACACGCGGGGGGGAAAAAAATCATAAAATTACGATATATTTTTTTGTCAAAAATAAATTATAAAAGAAAATAATAAATTTCAATACTTTCCATCTTTAGTTATGAATAAATCTTTTAAATTTTAGCTATAATTAAATATCTAGAAATATTTTTTTGATCTTGATAGTTTAGTTTTTTGTTGTTGTTGTTGAATATACACCGTGTCTACAAAAAAAGTGCACCCAAATGGATTAGTATTAAATCCTTTTAATAATTTAAATATTTCAATGGCAAGTGAAAAAACGTTACTTTAAAATTTAAAGGACTTTTTTTTTAAATTTAATTGTTCGATTTTGTGTTTACGATATTCTCTTCCGGTCTCAACACAAGCATCACACCCACTCACTATGCCTGACTCCAGCTTGGTCTCAAGCTTAAATTTGGTAAACTACAAGGATAGAACAATTAAATGTTAGAAAAGTCCTTAAACTAAAATTTTTTTATGGGGCATTGAATTATTTAGATTATTAAATGGATTTAATACTAATTCAGTTTGGTGCGCGCTTTTTTTTTTGTGGACACAGTGTATAAAACTTTTTTTTAAGTTTTATAAAATAATGCATTTGCGTGCACTTGTTTAGTTTACATAATTTATATAAAAATCGAATTACGAGTCAAAACTTTTTTCTGATTATAATTATTATTTACTTAATTTGATAAAAAAAAATGAATAATACCAGTACAGTATATCAAATGAATAAATTTATTTATTTGAGCTCTTTTACTACTGCGCATGTATTACTATTGCGGAAACTACTATCGGAAATTTGGAATCATAGTTTCCGCTATTTCAATTTCCCTCAACAGAATGCTACTCTATGATAGCGAAATGATTATTAACTCAATGATCATTTATTTAAATAAATTTCAAAAATTAACATTCATTTTACAACGGTAATTTCTTTTTTTTTTTTGTTGCTCTAGAATAAAATCGAATTCCGAAAGAATCAAAACACGGAAATCAAATAATAAATATGAGTTATCTTAATATCAAACGTGATAAAAATTAAACCAATAATAATCATCAGAATACTCGTGTGCAGTAAGTAGAGTACAAGTTAGAATATAAACATTTACAAAAGCCAATGTGGTTCAAAGTTTTGAAAGTGGGTTCCAGGCTTACAACTTTTTACGCCGAGAAATTAAACATCCGACAAATTAACTCAACTTTTCAATAAACACACTTTAAACTTCTGTATTTTACATTAATGTATAATAAATTTGAAATAACAATTCATTCCAAATCTTGGCAATTAGCGATGTTTACCGTGAAAAGAATTTCATCATTAAGATAATAACGCCACCTAGCGTAGTTTGCGCACACTCAAAAGCTAATAAAGCGTGGGTTGTAATATAATATTATTAAGGAATAAGAAAAATTAGCTTTCTATTTTTCTCAGTACCGGTAAAAATTGGCCACGAACTAACCTAAAAATAATAATAAAATACAATTCCAAACTTACGCCGGAAGTGGAGGTGATGTTAGAGAAGGCGGTATCATCGATTAATCCTTTTTTGTCGGTTAATTGCGATACAAATGTGTATATCATGAACGAGTGCTTACACATGGTTGTTTGGTAAAAATTGTACGTTAAATGACAGAGAAAAGCGAAGTATGGAAGCTCAAGTTGCGCAAAATTACAACGTAATTGGATCCTTCAATAGGATTGAGCCATTTCGCTATAGTCGAACATCTCATCTATTACCATCGCATCGCATTAAACCATTATTATTTCTTATTATTTTTTTTTTTTTTTTCTCTTCTCTTCTTATTATTATTTTTCATTTCGATTAAAAAGATTAAAGTCTGAGTAAACAAGCCAAGGCCATTGTAACCAAATAAAAAAAAAATAAAACCACGCACAATATCCATTTTCCTTTACGACTCCTCCCCCTTTTTCTCCCATTTTTTTTTTCACCCATCCATCAGTTCACTTTTCTTTTATTATTATTGCATTTAAAAGAAAATAAAATTAATAATAATAACATAACTCTCTCCAATTCTTCGTTTTACTTACAACTCCGCCCACTCGTTCATCTGTTTTTTTTTTTAAATACGTTATTATTCTTTATTTGCACTGTTAATTAAACGGAAATCGATTCATTAGTAAAAATTGGGCGATCGAAAAATACGATAATCTTTTCTTTTTTTAAAAATAATTATTATGATACAGTAAAACCTCGATTATCCGAATTACCCCAGCCAAAAATTTATTATTTTTTTTTTAAATTAACTTGAATGGAAAACTACAACAAGCTTTTTTAAAGCATATTATTTATTCTTAAATGATGTTCCACATTTTTGCTGAATACACCAATATCTCGATATACGACTTAAATCGGTTCCCGAAAACGGGTAAAGCGAAACGCCGTATATCGAATCATTTTTTTCTCATAGAAACCTGTGTAAACTCAGTGGAATCGGTTCTAATTTCAATGAATTGCTTGCTAGAGTGTTTACAGAGGACGCACTTTTTAAACAATTAGTTAAACAATTAAATTTTAATAAAAATGTATTTATTTTTATATATTTACATTCAGCAACATCTCCGATTTAATAATAAAAAATAAAATATGGCATATGACCGCTCCAACTGAGTCGGCACGTGTTAACGCGCACTCATGTTTGACGGCTAAAGCTTTTGAGTACTTCTAGAGTGCACCTGCCGACTAGATCGCGGCATGTACCGGCTGGGTCTCGGCATGTGCGGCAAATTGATTAGAAATCGTTAAGAGCGTTAACACGTGCCGACTCAGTTGAGGCGGTCGGATACCATATTTTATTTTTTTATTATTAAATCGGAGAAGTTGCTGAATGTAAATATATATAAAAAAATGCATTTTCATTAATATTTGACTAATTTATTAATTGTTTAAAAAGTGCAGCCTAAGTGGGATACCCTATACAAGGAAAATATTCAAAGAATTGAATGTACTGTACATGATATTATCAACACAGCTT
>JAQGAY010001419.1:0-14458 GCA_034698085.1 Polydesmus angustus | reverse complement strand
TAATCGAGGTCTCTGATCTTGGTTCACTTTGAGCTCGATAAAAATTAGGCAATGTTTTTGGCTCGCACATACGAGAATTATATTTATTAAACACTAATTTTTAAGGGTTTTTCGTAGTTTTTTTTTTTTTTTGTATATCCCGGCACTGTATTTTCATGTTTAGAGTATTGGAATTAGGTTAAATTGTAATAATTTTTAATGGAATAGAAATGAAAATTTTTATTTTTATAACCATTTTTATTGATCTCCTACAATACTTTTAGTGTTTCATCGTACTTTTGAAACTTAATTTCAATTAATAAAACTAGTTTCACGTTAACACCTTTTTTCCACCGCATTTTTTGAATCAGGTTTTAGTTCATGACAGTAGTTCCACATTTTGATGTACAGTAAGAGCAAATCGGTTTGGTGGAACTAGATTCACTCTTGTACCAAACCAGTTTCCACCTACCTTTTTTCACAAGTTGCTTCATCAATAATAGATTTTTAAAAATTGTGAAAATGACTTCAAATCGTCGCAAATTTTCAGTGAAAACACTGATTTTAGTCACAAAAAAAAAAAAGCTTTACCAAATTAGTTTCTCTAAAACCTGATTCGAATTTTGCGGTAGAAACATCGTATTAAGCCAAAGCCGTTTCTACCAAAAAAAAAAAAAAATTGTCACAAGTCGTTTTATCAGTAAAACTTTATTTCTTAATTATTTAAATTGCGTACTATCGAATTCGTTGAACGGCGCACTTGACAATAGCTATTTTTAAGACGTTTTAAGGATAAGTGGCGTATTAATTACAGTCGTTAAGCAAGTTTCGAGGGGTTTTCTTAACACCCTTGACAACATCTCGAAATTAATTAGAATACTCGATGAATCCGATTTTTATCATTATATTATTATTTGTCGCTACTGCTAAAATTAATGTTACTATGGTTTTTATTTGCGGACAGCGCGCAACGGGGAATGGAAAGTTTTTTTTAAGGCTCGTTAAAAATATTTTTCATGCAACAGTGACGTATGCAAAAGTTTTTAAGGAAGACGCTGTTAGACGTTAAATTCGAGGATGGATTTTCAAGCAGCGGAATTATAATACTGTAGTATCATTTTTCGTCTGAGAATTTCTGAAAGTTTTGGAGTTGGCTTGTTTCTAGGCTGGGGTTTATTTTATATTTATCACTTCTTATAACTTTTCCTTTCCCGGCAACGCAATGTTTTTAAATTAATTTTGAAATCGTTAAGTTGGCGAAAGTTATAAAAAACCGTTTAAAACTTAGCGTTTTGCTTTAACCAAATATTAATTTAAATATTATTTATTTATTCATACTATAGGTCAAAACTTTTTCGTGTCTTCAAAACTCGGAACATTTAATTTTTTTATTTTTATGTCTGGCCAATTAATTTTTAATTTACAGATTAAATATTGTTTAATTTTTTTGCGGTATCTTATAATGTCCATATAAAATCAGATTCACGATTTTACTAATACTAAATTTTGTGGACACTTTACTTTTTTGCGATTAAGTTAGTGAATCTGTTCTTCCATGCACTACCAACTGTCCTTTTAAATGACGGTTTTCTCATGGATGAATGACTAAATATTCGTGTTCGCTCACTTTTTTCGAACGACTCTCCACATGCATATTTTCGTTCGAATAAATAGGAACTTCTTTCATTTCTTTGTAATCCGGAACTTCTTGGATTTCAGTTTCATCATTTGTCCCATCATCACGTTTATTATTTTTTCTTTTATGTAGGCGGTACCTATGGAATTCAATAGAGATTTAATTCGACACATTATTTGTGGATTTAGAATCTTTCTGAAATGGAATCTTTCTTTAAAACAGTGCAATAAATTACCTTCTAAACAACCAAATTGACCCAACGAGGATTACACAAGCCCCGATCACACACATCACAATGACTGCTGCGAAAACGCCTTATTATAATAGGTTAATAATAACAAAAATAATTTATTTACTATTTTTAATTCCGTTTTCACTATAAATTTCATTTTGAGAGTTTAGTGTGGCAACTGCTGTTAGGTTATGTGAATTAGTTGATATCTCAGTGGTGGTAAAAGGGGAGCACAATGGAAGTTGATTCTTCCAAACACCTTCAACGCAACTGATGCTATCATCACCCCCTTCCATTCTATAACCATGGTCGCATTCGAATGTGATGACGTCAGAGTCTCGATTTACTATTCTCCCGTTTAATGGTTGATCGGGTTGACCACATTCCGTTAATTCTATAAGAAATATACGTAACAGTTTAACGTTTATAATTTTTAAAAAGAAAATCTCGATTTGATTAATCTTCATAGTCAATTTAGTTTTTGTAAATATTTAATTGTAAATCACAATATTAAATCTAAAAGTGTTAAACTAAACAATGCACGGTAATTAAAAAAAAATTCCTTTGATTTTCCAGATATTAAATCAATAATTTAAAATTTAAGATACGATAATTTCCCAAAAACAAACGAGCAATTCTGGGTGTGTAGTAAAAAAATTCAATCGAGATTTTGCTTCTATGGGTTTAGATTTTTAAAGATGGATTTACCTTTTGAATTATATGCAGTTACCTCGCAAATTAAAGCTGTCTTTCTTATCCAGAAGACTAAATACTCGGTCGGTGTTAGTGTAGTCGCAAGGTTTAAAACAATTGCACTTGTTTTTCTGGTTGAGTATATTATATTAGTAAGAGAAATGTCATTGTTGAAGCTTGGTTGCGTAACATCCGAACTGTTAGTGGCATACACCCACATGTGTTTTTGATCATCTTAAAAGAAAATAATTACAAAATTAAATTATTTTGACATAATTTAAATAATAATGTTTTGGTCTGTAAAAGCTCCATTTATAATGAAAAGGGTACATTTTAATTTAATGATTGACTGGACATTGAAAATTTATAAAATGGTAATTATTACCAGGCATTTAATGTTTTTTTTTAAAGGTAAATTAGGTGCATTGAGATTAATGGTATTTTCTTTCTTCAATTACTTTTACAAAATTTATTAATTTATTATATTACGGAATATAATAATTTTGAATTTGCAAGTAAAGGTAGAGTTATTATTAGACTATTAATTAATAATGCAAAGCTTACGATTCGCAAACTGGAGTTGTATGTTGTCGATCCAAACCATCTCCTGCAAGTGGATGTAGCCATAGAAGGTTTCCTTTGTAACCTGTTCGAGAGTTTCGCATGTAGTGGTATCGCCGTCAAGGCTCAATCCAGCTCTACCGGTAGGGTTTTGTTGGTTTATGTGGAGCTTAGCTGTTTTGTTCATTGCTACGTTTCTTACTTTAGAAGCATACAACATTAGTGAGATACGAATCTGTATTATATTTAGTTAAAAGGTACCGCATTTGGGAAGAGCGGGAGACCAAGTTCCATTTGGTTTACAATTCCGTTCCATAGATCCAATTAGAACATAGCCTTTATCACACCCGTAAGATAACTCATTTTCAGTTGAATTTTTAATGTGAAAATGGCCGTTTGATGGAACGCCCGGATCACCGCATCTCATTGACTTATTAAGAACGGTCGTTGAGCGAGTTAAACCTAATTATGGAAACGGTAAACAACAATCTACGGCATTTAGCCTATGTTTTATTTTTTTTATGTACCGTTATCTCACTTTTGCAATATCTTCCTCTAGTGTCCCAACGTCCATTCACGCAGTAACTTAAGGCTTTCCCTTGGAGATAGTGACCTTCGTTGCACCAGAAACGGCCTTCTGTTTCATTGATTCGAATAAAATTGGCCTTGGATGGTAGGTCTGGATCGCCACAACTCTTAACTAATTCTACGATTATGAAAATACAGTTTTTATTAATTATTATTTGAAATGAGTATAATTAGATGCAAACTCACCACAATATGGAACAGAACCATTCCACATTCCATTTTTTAAGCATTCCCGTATTTGATTTCTTTTAATATGGTTCCCATCCGAGTCACATTGATAACGTACTGTTTCGCCAATGTTATAACTTTCTTTCTCATCTCGGTAATAGCCATTAACTGGTTTCCCCGGTCTTCCACACTCATTCTCGCCTGTTAATAAGTATCGACGACTAGTAAATAATAATATTATTCTATTAAAAAATATTTATTGATTTTTACCTTTAATGATTCTAGCGAACAAAAATATGCAAAACATTCGGAGAACATTCACTTTCATCATTTTTTAAAAAAGTTTTTTTTAGTACCGGGTGAACAGTATAAAGCGTGTTTTTCATTAGAATTAAATTCTTTATAAGTCAGTTTGTTATATTTTTGGACTTGTAAAATTCTACTAAACTGGAAGTTTTTTTTTTAATTTCTGTTTCCGGTTTCCTTATTTCGAATTGTGTTATTGTTACATGTATTATTAATTTGTCTTGTTTCATTTTTTATTTATTCTTAAAGCTCAAAGTCTTATTTAAAATGTTATTATTTATAACATAATTACATACTATTTCACTTCTTCTTTTCATTTCTTAGAATTTTATACTCTCAATACATAGAAATGACTGGCTGAATTATTCAGTAACATATTTTGTGATTGGTTTAAGTCCGGGTCTAAGTTAAACAACTTTTGATCAAAGTTGGTTATACGGAGTACAATAAATGCGTTCGATATTATATTTAAAATTTAAGAAATAGATGAAATAACATTATTGAAGAAAGACTGAAAGTAAAATGAACTTTATTCAGATGTTCTGCTATGACAAAATTATTAGAAACAGGTTTTTTTTATTTGAAATTTTTTCCCATGTGGGAGAAAGAATAAAGTATTCAATCGAAAGTAACAGCATAACAATAATACTTTTTTGGTTACTCTTTTGGTTATTTTATTCAAACTATATAAGAATCTGTGTAAACTGGAATCTGTATAAATAGAATTTTATGATTTTTAGTTCCTTAAAAATGATTTCATGTTAAAATATCTGTCAAAGAGAAATTCTGCAAGACGGTAACAGAAGATAGAATTTTGTAATTTACTTTATAATTTTTGGTCTATTAATAATCATTTTCATGTTAAGAGGAACTCTGTAAGGCGCTAACGAAAATTGAATTTTGTGTTTTTCTTGTGAATAACAATGCATTTTTAATGGAAATTTTTTTTAAAGATGAATCATGAAATTGGCGAGATGCAAACAGAAAATGCAAAAAAAAAAAAAGTTTCAAAAAACAATGTTTTTCTAATCTGTCGAAATTTTTTTTAAAAAAAATTTTTATTTAAAAAATTTGGATTAAATACCTAAAATCAATGTAAGATGGAAATTTGTGTGCGCAGTTTAGTGTTTCATATTTCTTGAGATTTTGCTTTAAGATTAATTTCACTGTTATAAAGGTTATTTAAACGACTTATAGTAACTTTAAAAATCAATCGCTGTAATTGTGATTAACCCACTCAAACTCATTATTACCACACGGTTTAATAAAAGTTTATTCTAATCCACTAAATTCTAGGACTCTAATACTCCTTACAATTCTTTCCTAAATTTTTGAAAAACTTCAAGGTTTATAATTTTTCACCATGTTAATTGTCACGCAATGAACGCATTTAAAAGTCTTGCGCGATTTAAAATTAATTGAATTTTAATTTACATATTGGGTTAAATTATATTATCGAATTGATATTGTCAGTATTCTCCTCGCTTGTTGCTCTAATAAAACAGCTCATTACAATCTCAAATTTCATAGGATTAATTTCAGACGCAATTTTTAAAACTTGCGAAAGTTTCGATCAAGATTAAATTTTATTGACGGTGCGTGAAATACAATGTTAATTTTTTTTTTTTTTCAAAGTCAACATTCCAATACTGTACTAGTATAAAGTTTTAATCATTTCCCGCGAGTGGCCGCATGCATTTTCGTAGAATAATTTTTAATTTTACTCTGTTTATTTTTCATGGTATGAAAAAAAACAACGTTAAGTTTTACATATTTTCTAAAATTTTTGTCGCTTTTGTACACAATTTAATTGATTTGTTTTTGTTTATAAGCTCTCGTAGAGATCGTTTTCTACGGTGACGGCATCGTCGTGTTTCAAACGACGAAGATTCATTTGCACAACTCTTCTCCTATGATCGTCCTCAGCATCACTTCTTTTCGAGCTTGGTGCATTTGGAGTTTCCATACTTTCGTAGAAATTACTCGAATCTTCATTAATTTCGCTGTTTCCGGGTTTTCTATCTTCGCTGATAACGCTATTGCTATTGTTTGATTGGCTGTTCGACTTAGTTAAATTCTGTTTAAGTTGATTTTGGCGTGCACGGCGTCTGCAACAGCGTTATTTTACTATTTTTGCTTGTAAAAATTAGCATAAACGAATATTTACCTTTTAAATATACAAAACGCTACAATAAGTATAATACAAGTGACAACTACTCCTACGCCTAGACCTAAAGAGAATAATGACATTGAAATTTACATTAATAAACAATAACTCTAAATATAATTACCGATGATTGCTTTAGCAACATATCCTTGAGGTTCAGGCAGTGTTGTGGAGGGAGACGATTGATTCCTATAATCGCTTTGATTTGCCCTGTTTGTAACTGTTTCAATTGATGACGATGGCTCAGTGGGTGGAATGAGAGAGCACACCGGGAATTTGTTTCCCCAAACCCCGTCCACGCAACGGATTCTATCGTCATCCCCTTCCATTCTATAACCATGGTCGCATTCGAATGTGATGACGTCAGAATCTCTATTAATTATTCTCCCGTTTAACGGTTGGTCGGGTTGACCACATTCTGTTAATTCTATAAGAAATATATTGAACGGTACCCCAATAAAATTATATTAACAGGAAAATTTCGATTTATTCTAATCTTCATAGTAAATTTATTTTCTTTAAAATTTACATATATTAATAATTATTGTGCTTTAAACTAGCCTACATATGATATTATACTGTAGCTGCGAGTTTAACATTCTTTGTATTGCAAAACTTCAATTGAGATTTTACTTAATTGAATTGGGAAGTTTACCTTTTGAATTATATGCAGTTATCTCGCATATTTTAGCTGACTTCCTGATCCAGAAGACTAAATACTCGGTTTCTGTAGCTGTTGCGTTCATTAATTTTGTAAATGACGTGTTTACAAGGCCTCCGTATATGCGAGTAAGAGATTTGTATTCGCTGAAGCCTGGTTTTGTGACATTGGAACTGTTTGTGGCATACACCCAGATTTCGCGTGCATCAACTTTAAAGAAAAATACAAAATTAGAAAACTAAATATTTTAACATACCGGTACAGTAATTTAAATAAAAAGGTTTTGGTCTGTACACATTTATAGCATTAATAAAAGAGTATAACTATTTGATTAATGTACAGAAACATCGATTAATTTAGAAGTGTTTTAGTTTTTTTTTATTGCAAATGTAATTTTCAATTTGCGAATAAAAGTGGAGCTATTTTCTAAATCAAAAATAAAAGTGTAAAACTTACTCTTTGCAAAATGGAGTTGTATGGTGTCGAACCAAACTTTCTCCTTCAAGTGGATGTAGCCGTTGAAATTCTTATTTTTACCTAGATCCTGTTCTAGAGTTTCGCAGGTAGCGTTATCACCGTCAATGCTAAATCCATCTGTGGGGTAATTGTAGTTTCTTTGAAGTTTAGCTGTCTTGTTCATTGCTACGTTTCTTACTTTAAAAGCATACAAATAATGAGTTTTGAACGTGTATTTAGCTTAATAATATTAAAAGGTACCGCATTTGGGAAGAGCGGGAGACCAGGTTCCATTCCGTTCACAAATCCGTTTTTTAGATCCTATTAGAACAAAGCCTTTATCGCACTCGTAAGATAATTCAACTGAAGATGAATTATTGGAAATGTTAAACTGGCCATTTGATGGAATGCCCGGGTCACCGCATCTTATTGACGTAGGAACTGTCGCGGAGGGGATTAAACCTATTTATTAAAACAAATAAGCTTATAATATTACTTTTATTTTCTAAATTAAACTAAATTATTTTAGTTTTACACGTACGTTTGCAGTATCTCCCATTTGTATCCCAATGTCCATTCACACGGGAAATAGCACATTTTCCTTGCAGATAGTAATCCTTTTCGCATAATAAACGTCCTACACTTTCATTTTTTTGACTAAAATTACCTTTTACTGGTAAATCGGGATATCCATATTGAACTAAATTATATACGGTAAATCATTCTTTTGTTTTTAGAGTATTATATTAATTTCTAAAATTGATTAGTTAATGCAACTCACCACAAAAAGGAATAGAACCACTCCACATTCCATTTGTTAGGCATGTTCGTGTTCTACCTTCTGTAAGATAGAAGCTTTCTGATTCGCATTCATAACGTACTGTTTCTCCCATTTCATAACTTTCTTTTTCATCTCGGTAGTAGCCATGAACTGGTTTCCCCGGTTTTCCACATTGATTGTCGCCTATTAATATGTGTCAATGATCACCGAATAATATTATTCTATTAACAAATATTTGTTGATTTTTACCTTTAATAATAGTAGTGAAAAAAAATACACAAAATACTTCGAGTGCATTCACTTTCATTATTGTTTTGTTTTGGCTTTAGGCAGGTTTAAGATACCGGTACTTAAAAAGCGTGTTTTGTATAGTTACTGAATTCTTTATAAATGAGTTTGTTGCTGTTTTTAATGAGGAAGTTGTTTCTATTTTACTAATTTCCGTTTTCCTTCTTTTGAATTTCTTTTTTTTAGTGTCACGAATTTATCATAATGTGATTTTTATTTGCCTTAAAGTTCAAGTTTTTATATTAGATAGTTTTGTTTTTATCATAATTATATGCTATTATATTTTGTTTTTATTTTATACGTATCAACCCAATCACACAAATAATAGCAGATCAATGAATTATTGAAAAACTCGATTCTCTATTTAAAAGTTTTTATTTTTTTTGAAGGTTAAATATGACAATATATATTGATAACAATGATAACAAGGATTGATTATAGCGTTATAAGAGTCTGGAGACGAGGTCCAAAGGGCCATGGTCTTCGATTTCGCTCAGCAGCCAGTACGTGCTCATCATGCCCTTTCCCTATGCAAATTAGGTTTATCAATTATTTTATTGGTTTTTTATTAGTTTGATAATTTTTGAATAAGTTGTTTTACTTTAACTTCGATCTCTCCTCGAGGTTTAATTATGAAGTTGCCCACTGGATCTAATAGGTCTTTTGTTTCTTGGCTAATGTGGATTTTTAAGGCTGATCCAAAGAAAGAAATTTAATATATTTGTTTGTGACCAATGTGTATTGTAACATACCTTCTCCATTGGACTCCATTCTCGAGGCTGTGTTGACAGTGTCTCCAAACAGACAGTAGCGAGGCATTTTCAAACCCACCACTCCGGCCGCACACGGACCTACAGAAATCATTGAACTGGTTAATAAGACTTGCATAATAACCATAAGAATGTCATGTTTTGTTACCTGAGTGAATGCCGATCCTCAGCATCAGCTTCTCATTTTGCAGATGCCTGATACGGAACTTACGGATAGTGTCGATGATGGTCAGTGACATCTGGGCGATTTCGCTAGCATGTCTGTTTCCATTGCGCACTGGAAGTCCAGAAACCACCATATAAGCATCACCAATGGTCTCCACTTTGTAGACGTCGAAGGTGGCGATGATGGCGTCAAAGCAAGTGTACAAGTCATTCAGTAAGTCAATCACCTGGTTGGCAAAATCATTCATATAAAATTATTATGGCCTCTGTGTTATTTACGTGGCTGGTTGTAAAGCATTGTGTTACCTGAATAGGAGTGCTGACGGCTGAAATGTTAGTGAAGCCTACTATATCACTGAAGTATATGGTGACACACTCGAACGACTCCGGTTGCACATGACGTCCATACTTGAGCTGATCAGCCACTGATCTACATTAAACAGTTTCAATTTTACTTTAGAAGAACAAAAAAAAAAAATAGGAATATTATACTTGGGTAAGACTTGGTAAAGTAGTTCTTCCGACTTCCGTTTCTCCTCAATCAGGGCTCCAGTCCTCTCGTGGACAATAGCCTCCAGATTATTAGCGTACTGTTCCATTCTGCGCAATAGGTTGTCCAACAGGTGGCCCCCGCCCCGCATCTTGGTGATTTTCTTTAGCCGGTCTCGGATGACCGAGAAGTGAGGCCGGTGGTGTGGGTTTTCGCTCCAACAACAGCACATGAGGTGGTATAGCTCGGGGTTACAGTCTTTACGGCAGAAGACCGGACGGAATGGAGGGCTGCTTCCTGTACGCACGTTCTCCAGGATATCTACATTTAAAATAAGCACAATTGACTAATGTAAAAGGGCTCTGTGATTGGTTGAGCTAGGTCATGCGAAAAATGCTCATGTTATTTTATTCAGTTAAATTGTGTATGTTACTTAGAATAACATCACAAGCATTATGACTTTAGTCAATCATAATACTCATTTTATCAGCCATGAAATGTTATTAATTTGGTCAATTGGGAAGCTAATAACAAACAACCAAAAAAAAAAAAAATTTTTTTTAAAACATTTGACAAAATTATAATCGTAAAATTATACAAGTAGGAGATTGGAATGGGAGCAAAAATAATAGCGACAGAAAAGAAAACGATTAAAAACAACAGAAAAAATAAACAAGCGAAAACGGGAGAGTAGAGTAAGAAAAAAATTGAATGCCCTAGAACCACACTAATCCTATAGTAGTCGATAGTACTCGTACATCACCACAGAGGTTGCCACTAAAAATAATTATTTTTACTTGTGTAAATGAACGAGATTTGTTTTGTAAGTTTTATGAATTAGATTTAAATTGTAAATGAGTTTTGTTCTGTGAACGGGACTTGTTTTGCGATTTAAATTTGCCATGTAAATGAGATTTGCTGTTTGAATGAGATGGGTGGCTTGTAAGAGTCATGATTGTTTCACCTTGAACTTCGAGTAGGTTGCTGGCTGAGGTGACGGCGTCTGTGTGCTCTTCTCCGCAGCCGAAAGGGCTTTGCCGGGTCACGATCTCTTGGAAGATGATGGCCAAGCTGTACACGTCTCCCTCTTGAGAGTAGGAAGTTTCGGGGCAGGGACTGCGTAAGTGTTCCGGGGCGGTCCACAAGTAGTCATCTATTTCGTTTGAACGTCAAAAGAGAGATTAGCATTGTTTAATTAAATGAAAGAAAAAAAAACCCATTGTTTACAACTGAAAAATTTTATTTCTCAGCTTGTTAAACCATGTATTGAAAAGTTTAAGTCGTTTAATCTAGTTTAAGTGTTTTATTAGACAACGAAATTATATTTTTTTATTGAAATTATTTTAATAATGAAAAGATCGTACATGGAGTGTAATCCGGAACCGCTTTGGAGCGGATGGAGCGCAGCCCGTAGTCGGTGAGCTTGACGCTGAATCGACCGTCGATCATGCACGTGCTGGAACGCAAACGCCCGTGCAATTCCATTGGGCTGTTTTGCAGGTAGTTCATTCCCTAATACAATTAACTTTCATTAACAAAACTGAAAAATTTAATACTGTTTTTCTAATTAATTACTTCTACTATGTCGTTCATGAGCGAATATCGGACAACATTGTCCAGTTTGACGTCATCATTGGCCAGCAAATCCTTGAAAAAAATAATTATTTTTTCATAATTTAAGTTAGGCTGCATTTAACCCTGCGTAGGCTACCTGTAAACTGCCTCTGGAGCAGAATTCGGTGATGACGATGAATTGCGTATCTTCCACGCATGCGCCGATGAAGCGCACTAAATTCTCATGCTGACAATCCTTCATCAACTTAATCTCCAGCAGTGTTGCCCGATCGAGATTGGATTTGCCGGAGATTGTTTCCAGAAATTTGGCGGCAATTTTATTCCCCTAACCGGAAATTAAAACAATAAGCATTGACTCAACAAATGTTTTTTGTTTTTTTTGGTCATTATTTACCTGAAACATCCCAACTCGAAAGGATTTTCCCAGTTGGATCTTTTTGGCCCCTTGTTCGGCCATCAATTCCCGCTAAAATATCGAAATTTAATTACGGTAGATTTGCGTTATTTTTGGGTAACAATTGAAGCACTGACCGCTATGACGGTCTGTTGATGACCGCCCATGGACGTTTTACTGTTGAGGAAGGAACAGGGGGCGCATTCGAAAACGATGTCTTCCAGTTTTAACAGCCACCATTTATCGTTCAAAGCTTTTTCCAACTTTATCCGTCTATTACATCGAAATTAATTGCAAATTAATTGATTAAAAAGTAGTAAATTTGAAGTGGGTAAAGTGAAACGTGAAAACATTTAGTGTAATGTATTGTTGTTGTTTGTTACCGGAAAAAAATGATGGCTATGATGAGGGTGACCACCATAGACACTACCACGGGAATTGATATAATGACCGAGATGGGGAAGGGTTCTAAGAAATTCGCAAATTAATTATAAATGAATAATTATTGGAATAGAATTAAATTAATTACTACGTTTAACTAAACAGCTGATATCCTCTCCGGTGAATCCGCAGCGGGGTATATCTGGTGGAGGGCCGTTGCGTTTGGGCCAGTGGATGGAGGCTCCTTCGATCAAGATGTACTCGGCTGTCGAACCGTAGTAATTAGCCACCGCCTACAGTCATTTACATTTAAAATTAATTAATATAAATTATTATATTATGGGCAAAAATTTAGTTTTGAATCGCGATCTGAGGCGCCATCTAACGACGTATTCAAAAAACGTCCGTTTGTTTACATTTCATAACAGCCATGCCAACAACGTTATTTAAACATCCAGGGCGTTCCAAATTCGCGGTGCAAATAATTACAAATCGTGACTTTTTGAAAATGGTTACTTGCCATCATATTTCCGGTGGTTGGGTTCATGTCCTTAAGGGTGTAGTCTAAGACGCGGTCTCCGTTTTCATTGATAAACGCTTTTGTATTGAGACCTTTGAGCGTGAAATCAAAATTTTATTATTTTTCGGTTTAATCCACAGGGGCGCTGTACGTACCTCCTACGAAGGTCCTGTTCCACATCCTTTGGGCCAGTAGCGTTCCGTTCAAAGGGTCCCCGCCTTCAGCCAGCGTCTCGTTGAGAGCGAAGGCGTAGAGGAAGACGCAATCGTGTAGACTGGCGATCCAAAACTTGACCTACAGCGACGTAATTCATAAGTAAAGACATACACTTTTAAGGGATTTGTTTTGAATTTCTTATGACTCGCATCTTCCGGTTGGAGACCCGCGTTGTACTTTTCGTTCGCCTGCTTCGAGATGTCTTTGGCGAACTTTTCGTAGATGTCGATAGGCGGCGCCAACAGAGAGATGACCATCAGCGATTGCCACATGGCTTTAGCATCCTATTTAATAATTCCAACAACACAATGTTAAATAAATTACTTTCGGTTAAAAATTGTAAAAACCGAAATGCAGTGGGTTTTGGAATGTTGTGTTTTTATTTTTCAAGTGTAATGATTGTTTTTAAAATTTAACGAAGTGCTTACCAGAATTTAAATAAGAGCTTTTCAGAATTTAAATAAGAGTTTGTCAGAATTTAAGTAATTAGTTGTCAGAATTTAAATAAGAGCTTTTCAGAAATAAGTGCTTTTCAGAATTTAAGTGGTTGTCAAAATTTAAGTAAGTAGTTGTCAGAGTTTAAGTAAGTAGTTGTCAAAATTTAAATAAGTAGTTGTCAGAACTTAAGTAAGTACTTGTTAGAATTTGAGGAAGTATTTGTTAGAATTTAAGTAAGTGCTTTTCAAAATTTAAGTAAGTGCTTTTCAAAATTTAAGTGGTTGTCAAAATTTAGGTAAGTACTTGTTAGAATTTAAGTAAGTAGTTGTCAGATTTTAAGTAAGTACTTTTCAGACTTTAAGTAAGTACTTTTCAGACTTTAAGTAAGTACTTTTCAGACTTTAAGTAACGGCTTTTAAAGTCACTTTAAAGAGAAATAAGTGCAAGTTAGGATGTAGTAAAATTATGCATTATGGGGTAGGGTGAGTGCACTATAGTAATCACAGTCGAGTAAGTGGTTATTAGAGTTTAAGTAAGTGTTTCTCGTACGTCATTGCTGGTGTCGTTCTCCCTGGACCAGGTGTAACTGCCGAAGGTCCTGGGATACTCGAAGAGGTCAGCGGTGAGGAAGACGAAGGTCCCGTCGTCCATCTTGAGCTGCTTGGCTCTCACCATGATTTTCCGCACTTGATTCCCATGCGCAGACACAATAAACACTGCAATCATCATTATTATTAATCATCATTATTATGCTGGTTGAAGGGTTAATCTACCTCTGGCTTTGGTGGCGCCCTCGAGCAGGATGCGCGTGAAGTTGACGGGCTTTGAGTTTCCGTCGTAGTCGTAGACGGAGAGGTCGATGCGGTAGCCGTGGTCGGTCCTCAACCGCCGCTGAAACGCCCGTCCCAGCAGCTCTCCGAACACCCACGTCCGGTCGTAAATCAGGGCGATGTGATGCCACTGCAAACGCACTTACAAAATCAGCCAAAGCCT
>JAQGAY010001418.1:0-14461 GCA_034698085.1 Polydesmus angustus | reverse complement strand
CAGTGAGAATTAAATTTGGGCTGATGATTGTTCCTCCACAACCAAATGTATAGCTATTTGGATTTGGTTTCATTGTTAACAAGTTAAACTGAAGGTGGTAGATAGCTGCCTAAAAGGTTTATTAACAACTAGAGTTAAAACTTAAACACTTGGATTTCTATATTTACCATCCAAGGAAACTGGTTTATTCTTGCTAATTTCCCATTAACAATACGGTCTTCATCCATGGGCTCGATACTATGGAAGGCCTGTCCACTGCTCATCAGCTGATAATAATTAACTACAAACAGCAACATCCAATTCCAAATTTTTTTTCCCATTATTTCTGTTTTTGTTACTGAAAAAGTAATGTGTATAACGTGAACAAATATGTAAGCTTTTATATGTTTTTCCTAACAATGCAGTCTCATAATTTATACATTTTAGCATTATAAAAACTTTGTTATTGTGAAAACAAACCGTGAAATTTTGGAATACTTTATGCAACAAAGAAATTTTTTTTGTTATAATAATCAAACATTTTAGTTGCACAATGACAATTCAAAACAATTTTTATTTAATAAAAAAACCCCCTTTTTTTGGCTTGGATATGGTAATTTTAAAATTACATGAATTTGTTAAAATATGATCGATTCATTAGGTTTTTTATTTGGAATGTGCAAAAAGTTAATACATCCATACCTCGATATACGGCGTTTTGCTATAACGGCTTTTTTTTATTTACGACGCTGTTTCGATTTACGGCCAAAATACCTCGATATACGTCCAAAAAATTTTTAAAAAAATGCAAAAAATTATCGAAACATCACATTTTGCTTGATTATGAAAATGGAATTTGTTACAAATAATAGTAGTTTTTTTTGTCAACATCACCGATTTATTAATGAAAAAAAAAATTTGGCATACCGTATGACCTCCTCTACTCAGTAACTGATTCGGCACATTTTTACACAATCACTTTTGACTACTTGCACCTGACGGCTGGGTTGCGGTATCTGCTGGCACCTGCCATAGGCTTAATGGAAATTTTGTTTAACGCGTTAACTTGTGCCGACTCAGTGGGAGAGGTCAAAGTCAGATTTTGTTTTTCATTATTAAATTTGACTTTTTTAAAAAAAAATTTGACGCATTTAAAAAAATCTCCCATAGTATACATTACATTAAATTCTGTAAATAAATAATTTATCAGGCTCTAACTTATATTCCTTTATAATATAATATACATGTGCAATAGAAATAATATTTGTAAACGAAATAAAACGTCAAAAATGCAATTTTAAGTAAAAAATTGGCATTTTTTTAAAAAAATTTCATTGAAACTGGAACCGAACCCATGGATTTAACATGGGTTTCTATGGGAAAAAATGATTCGATATACGGCGTTTTGCTTTACGGCTAATTTTCCAGGAACCGATCTAGGCCGTATATCGAGGTATGGGTGTAATATTACTTCCATTTTGTAATTTTGCAGGCAACGTATTAAAAATAAACTAGGTAAGTTTCATTTATAGAAAGCTTCATTTTACATAAGGTGTAGTATTTTAATTTTAATGCCAGTAAAAATAACCGGTACCAAAAAGTAAATTTCTAGAAGAACAAATTTTTAATAATAATTGCTGAAATAAATTCTATTGCTACAACTCATTTAAGTCCTATATTATAGTAATTTTTTAAATGACACAAAAATAAAATATTTCTAAATATTGGACATTTTTTAAAATATACCGCATTTATTTTTTTTAAATTTTAATACCGGGATATTTTTCATTATCATTTAAACTGTTGTAAAATGGACACTTAAATAATCATTTTTTCTGGCACTTTTGGAGACAATACCGGTATATGAAGCAAAATTAAGTAAATGGCACTTCCATGCATTTTGTTGTTTTAGGCCTGATTACATACAACATTAGAAAGAAAATCCCAATTTTTGAAAAATGACACCTTCAACATGTTTTTGGTTAAAACAATGCTTTGGGTTTCCTCAGAAAAAGGTAGAACCACAAAAAACCAATTTAAAATTTTCTTATGATTATTAATTTTAAAATTATAGGTATTAGGATATAAAAACAAAGGTTATTTTAAAATAATTATTGAATCGTAACTCAACAGAGGTAAAATAAAATAAAAATTTTCAAGTGTGATTAGCTTGATTAAAATCGAATTTGACTTGTATTTACTCTCAATTGATTGCAGTAATTTAATAGATACGAGTTAATAATAATTAACCTCAATACATATTTTAATTGAAGTTAATTTTGAAAGATACATAATAATTATTACTGTACAAAACAAACTTTTAGATACAAATTTTTTTAATCAATTCAAAATGTAAAATCTTTTGAGTGTCATTATCTTTTAAATTCTTAATATTTAACAAACAATTAAAAAATGATAATTAGCAAATAAAATCTCAATAAACCTAATCGGAATTCATTAAATTATTCGCAGTATTCACGATCCAATCGTAGAAGAAGGAAACCTTCGTAAATATTGCTGCTTTTCCAATTGTACAATTCTGATTGAAAGATACAATTCCGATCAGACTAGTTCTCATATTATTCGTCATCCACAATCCACTTCCGGAATCCCCCTAGAAATGACAACAGTAATTTTTTTTTATTAATCAAAATTAATATTATTATTAACTGAAATGCGCAGCCATTTATAACCGACCTTATAGATGGGTAATCCATGTCCGACGCAAAGAATGGTTGCATGTTTAATCCTGTTGGTGACCCAAATATTCTTACAATTTTCTACTGGAAGAATTTCAACATTTCTGAACCTCAGGTGATCTTCTGTTATGACTTCAGCTATTTAAAATAGTACTCAATATTTCTATAATTATGTATTAAAAAATAGGATGTTTTGGAGTGTAGTACGTTTGTGGCTGCAAGTGTCTCCCCATCCGGCCACTGTGGCCACCTGCTTGTTATAAATTGCACCTCTCTCCAATGGCAAAGATTCAATCCGGCCATTTTGAAAAATTAGATTCTCCGACAGTTTAATCAAGGCTATATCATCCTGCAATGACTGATAGTTGTAAGTTGGATAGATGATTATGCTTTTGACTAGAAGCATTCGGAGATTATTTATATCGCTAAGGTCGGAGGTACCGACGACAATTCGTATTTCATCATGTCCGTATTGGTGTAAAATTTCAGGAGGGCTTGATTAGAAAAATAAACGAATTAGTTTACACGATTAAACCTGCTTTTTATTAGTGTCTAAAGTGTGGTTTAGGCAAATAAAACAATAGTACAGTATATGATTTGTATATTTCAGAGAGCCAGTATTGACTCCCAAACAAATGATAAATTTGTTAGCTCTGGTTTTTTTTTTAATTTTTTGTATTACAAAATTAATAAATTTTTTTTTAAAACTTTTTTAATCTTCTTTCAAAAGTCTTTTTAATTTTCATTCAAAAGGTTTTTAATTCTTCTTTTAAAAGTTTTTTAATTTTCTTTCAAAAGCTTTTTAATTTTCTTTCAAAAGTTTCTTAATTTTCCTAAAAGTTAGGGAAAGTTAACAAACTTTTAAAAAAAATTATCTTAAGAAATTTATTAATGTTCATAAAAAGGTGCTACTTTTTGATAAAAAGTTAATTTATTGTCAATTTTTTTTAAAAAAAAGTTATTAATTTACTTAAAAAACATACAAATTTTTTTTTTATCAAGTTACCTAATTTTCCTTATAAAGAAGCTTCGTTATGATTATGCTAATTTTTCCACAAAAAAAAAATTTTTCTAAATTTTGCAATTTTGGTAATTTTCTATAAAATGCTTGTCAAAATTTTAAAAAATATTTGTTAATTTTCATTTTGTTCATTTTCCTAAAATCCTTTGTCAGGATTATTTAGGTTTCTTTGTGAGAGTAGCACAATTTTTACAAGCAATATTTCAATTACAAGGGAGACCAAAAAAAGGTATTTACTGTACGCGTTTCTTGAGTTCAAAGACGCAATGAGCTGCAGTGAGAATAATATTTCGGCTTATGATTGTTCCTCCACATGCGAAGATAAGCCTGCCTGCGGCAGGACTAATCGTGTTGAACACGTTCCAATACATTGCTGCCTGAAAGTATTCATTGTAAGTCAAATGAAAAGTGTAGTTTAGTAAAGAAAATTACCATCCATGGAAACTGGTTTTGGGTGGCTATGGTCCCATTAACAATTCTCTCTTCAGTCATCTTCTGTCCACTGCTCACCACATATTGGATCATAAACACCAACATCACGTACCAGTTCATCTTTCAGTTTTCATCTAATTTGAAACTCAAAAATGTTAATGTTTAGTGTCTGGATTTTTAAAACATTTTATACCTTATTTTTAACAATGCTCACATGAATAATAATTTATGCGTTTTCCCACCTATAAACATCAATGAAATTTATTGTTACTATACAATGGAAAGGGTGAAGCACGACAAATTCGATAGTGCACGAAACAATAATACGAGTATGTTTCAGAACGATATTTTATGTACATATTAATTTAAAAAGAAAATGTACGGTTAACAAAAAAAAAGTTGACATTTCTGGAGCAATGACATTAAACCAGTCAAAGTCGTTAATGAATTAGATTATGCGCTGCATTAATAATGCTTTCTTTTTAGTAATTTGTGTTTTTTAATGATGAACTGATTGAACATGAAAATGTTCTAACTCTGATACACTTGCTTAAAATAAGCCTAAATGAGTAAACAGTTGCTAGGATGCAGTTTAAGGATATAAACACTTGTTAAAATGAAGTAAACACTTGTTGAAATGAAATTCAAAAAAAAAATAAATAAATACTGCCTTAAAATGATGAAACAAAAAAAAAAAAAAAAAAAAAACGTTGAAAACTACTGTGACCATGTCATTTTATAGATGTTACGATCACTTGCACAGATAATTATTAGTATTGAGTATTTTCATGACACCGATTAAGATAAATTTTATCAGCAACTGTCACAAAATGAATTAAAAACAAAGAAGAAATGGTTGTATTATAGGCTACTTTATTAATTCAATTATTTATGGTTGCATTTCACTTTTTTCTTATGAGCGCACATAAATAATAACATTATAAAAAACGCTCTTTTAATTATTTTAATTTTAGTTTGATTAAAAAGAACTTCAGCGAGCAAATACTCAAGACAAAATTAATGAAAAATTAAAAATGGCACCTTCGCGCCAATGGAGTTTTAGAAAAAAATTACTTTTTAAAACTTCTTTTTTAAAAAGTAAACACTTGTTTGAGCAAGTGATTTTTTTAAATAAAGTTTTAAAAATTAAACACCGTTTTTAATGGAGTTTTAAGAAGAAAACACTGGCATAAATAGAGTATCAAAAAAAATCGTTCACTTAATTAGAATTTTAGTTTAATTTATTTATTTTAGGCTTTTGTATAAAAACTAATAAAAAAGCGTTCAATATTATTTTTTTGTTTTGTTTTAATAAATACATTTTATTTGAATAAGGAACAATAAATTCGTAAACAATAATTTTATTCACATCTAATACAGAATCTATATAAATGCTATAATTATTATGATTTATTCATATTTTCTATGATCCAATTGTAAAAATAAAGAGCATTGGTAAACACAGACAGGTTATTAGCTCCACAAGGAGGACCTATAGAAACAATTCCAATTAAATAATTTTGGCCGTTTATTTCCATCCACATTCCACTTCCTGAATCACCCTAAAAATTATGATAAAAAAGCTTTATTATAACTTAAGATTTTGATATTTTTGACTTATTGATAACCAACGTTAGCTGAGTGTTTATCAGGTCCAACACAAAAAGCAGTTTCTTCTATGATTGGCTCAGTTATCTTTGTATCCACACAATGTTCAAAGGGCATAATTCTAACAGACGCAAATCTCAAGTGAGCAAAAGTGTCTAAAAACAATTTTTTTTTGATTATTATTATTTTTATTAGACGTTGTCT
The DNA here is from genome assembly GCA_034698085.1 of Polydesmus angustus. Taxonomy (NCBI): domain Eukaryota; kingdom Metazoa; phylum Arthropoda; class Diplopoda; order Polydesmida; family Polydesmidae; genus Polydesmus; species Polydesmus angustus. The sequence goes on along the minus strand of JAQGAY010001418.1, from coordinate 8,518 downwards.
ATATTTACGGTTTGGTTGACAGGTGTCTCCCCATCCGGCAATTGTTGCCATTTGACCATTGCCAACCACTACCTCTCTCTGCAATTTCACTGCTTGTGTTGCATTGTTAAATTTGAGAGGATGTCTCAATTTGAGCAAGGCTATGTCATTCTGTGTTGATTCCTTATTGTATTTCTCATAAGGGTAAACTTTCTGCACTTGAAGCATTTCAAGGGAATTGCCAGCAATGTCGGATAAACCAACAACAACTCGAAAATCAATAGCTTGAAAATCATAAACAACCACCCTGGAATGTAAAGTATGAAATAATTTGCATACATCAATCTAGTTTGCTATTTACGAGTAATTTAATTATGATTGGTTTAATCTTTTGTAGGTTATTTTACTATTTTTAAACTGAATTATGCATTTGTTTGCTTTAATGATAATTACACGGTCACCTTAAAAAAGGAACCCCACTGTTTAAAATATCCACTTTCGGTCACATCATAAGCAGCAAAATGAGTTGACCACTCCCTATGCTCTGAATGCCTCCCGCATACCCTGAATTCCATGTAAACTTTTTCTTGTTATAAACCCCATATTTTGCCTAATTTAAGTCTGGGTTATTGAGGAAATGCGCCAACGTATGATACAGATGCATGAGACAAATTCAATCAAGCCAGAATCAATTCAGAGCACAGTGAGTAAAAAAAAAGAATGATGCATTTTGCATCTCATGTTGAGACTAGAAGATGATATTTGAAACACAGAATTGAACAGTTACTAATTGCATAATCAGGCAGGTTCATTTTTTTACAGACACCCAGTAATTTCTTACCCAATGCGCTGGTCTCTGTGAAATACACAGTGAGCAGCAGTGAGAATGAAATGTGGGCTAATGATTGTTCCTCCACATCCAAATGAATGGCTGTTTGGTGTGGGTTTCATCTTCTTATAATCAAACTTATTCCGATAGATGGCGGCCTGAAAATGTTAAATAAATTATTATCAGCTTAAAAAATTAAAATATTTGCTATTCAATAAAAAAAATATACCGTCCATGGAAACTGGTTCGGATCGGCAAATTTTCCTTCAAAAATTCTGTCTTTAGTATTGTACTTGATAACACTTTTCTTTGAGTTCCCAAAGGCTAGGCCACCAGTGTTCATAATTTCTTGAACCATAAATACAAGTAAACACATCCATTTTGCAATTTTCATTTTACTGGTTTTTTTTTTCTTTTTTTGCAACTAAAAAAATAATGTTAAATGTTATTAATTTTTAAGCACTATATATATACTTTTTATAACAATGCTCACACATAATTGATTTCATTGAACTTAACAAATTGTCTTTAGTTCTGCAATATAAAAAGCATGAACTTTTGCTGGGTAATTTATTGCAAGGTCTGTTTTATCACGGTCATATAATACCAATTTAAAGCATATTATTTTTGGGGCATTATGACAATTTCACACTTTTTAGATAAATTATTTGGACATGTTTTTCTATTTCAATTTTTCGAATAGGTTTTTGAAAACAAAATATTTGCTATATTACTAATTAACTCAACTAAGTAATTAAGTAACTGAGTAATTCAACTTACTAATTAATTCAAAATTAATTTATGATGGCCATTAAAATTAAAACTATAAATTGAAGGAATTAACTAGAAAATATTTTGAAAATTTGTGTCATGTTTTTGTGCTGCCTTACATATTTTGGGGATTATTTAGAATTAGGGAATGTTTTTTAAAAAGATTTACTACTGTTTTTATTTTATAAGAAACTGTGCAGTATTTTGGAGATTTAAGTGCGGTTTATTGTTAAGTTTAGAACGATCTATATTGTGCACTTTCTGCAATTTTTGTTTTTTTATTATTGATTGGTGATGTTATTGTTGGTGCTTTAGGAAGTAATCAATCGTTTAAGTGAAGTTTTAAGAAGTAAACACTTGTTTAAATAAAATTTAAGTAAACGCTCACTTAAACAAAGTTTAATGAAGTTAACACTCACCTAAATAAAGTTTAAGGAAGTAAACAGGAAGTATATTTTTTTAAAACTTTGTTACGCAGTTTACATGAAGCTTAAGGAAGTCAACACTCTCTTAAATAAAATTTAAAGAAGTTAATTTTCATGCAGATGAAGTTTTAAAATAAAACTTTTGCACCAATGGACTTTGAACAAAAGTTTATTTTATAAAACTATTTTTAAGGAAGTAATTTTTCCTTAAAACTTCATTTGTGCGATTGCGTTTTGTAATAAACAGAATTTTAAGAAAAAAATACTCGCTCAAACAAAGCTTTAAAAATTAAAACAATTAAAAGGGATCAAACCTTTCTAAACGTTTAAATTTTCCCATTTAAAAGGATATAAGAAAACCAATTTATTTTTAGCATAAAAATCACGTTTTTATAATCTCAACTCAAAAATAAAATAAAATCAATATTTCACAGCGTATAAAATTGTATTGATTACAAATACCCAACATTTTTCTAAATTTTATTTAATGTACATTTTATATTGCTTTAATATTTTATTTCAAAAGTTTAAATTTGACTTTTGAATAAAAACCAATTAAAAAAGCGTTCAATAGTAATTATTTGTGTTTTAATGAATAGATTTTTATTGGATTAACGGTCAACCCATAAATCATTTTAGCCACATCTAATACCCAATTTAATTATGTTAACATTACAATTATTATAATATTCAAATTTTCTATGACCCAAATGTAAAAATAGAAACCATTGGTATACACAAATGGTTTGTTCTCTGATTAGACAATTTTGACCATTTCTTCCATCCACATTTCACCATAATTATAATATTTTATTTCAATAAATAATCCATTAAAAGCAATGGTTTCCTAAATTCATAGTACGAGTGATGAAGGATTACTACGATATTTGTTGGTCAATGTAATGCATGCTTTATGTAATTTTCATTTTAATACCAAATAAAAATTATTTTAATCAGTTGGGAAACCATATTTGTTGTCCTCTAAAAAATATTCACTCATGGCCAAAAACTCGTTCATAAATGCATCTTAAGAATAATATACTTAATAAATAAAATAATAATTTAATTACTCAAATGATAGTGATACCTTCATGTTCTTTAATAGATCCTGCATTACCTCCATATTCAACAGGAAGTATATCAGGAGAAATGAATTTGCCAATGTCACACCAACGTGAACAGTACTAAATCTAAATCTCGTAAACATTTACATAAAATAAAATTAAATAAATTTTAACACAAACCAACATTGTTTTTGTATGCTTCGGGTAAAAACAATTTAGTTATTTTGATCACAACAGATGTAATGGCTGGGGCATTGACAAGCACTGCCATCTTCATTTGAATGGGCGTGCTAAACTTTTAAAGAAATAAATAATTGTAATAAGTATTCATGGTGCCTAATATAAAGCATGAGATAAGGGGAAAAAAATACCAGAAAAGAGTGTATCACATCTTTTATCAAAGAAGGTTGCAAGGCTTTACGTAGCATCCACCAGTAACAGTTTTCATAGTCTACAATGAGAATGCCGCCATTCAGCTGGCAATTCTTCCGCCGTGCCATCACATCTATGAAGCAGCTACCATACATTGCACAAGGATCCACGACAGAAGAATCAGCTCCTATACTAAAATTGTTATTTACCATTATTAACATTTATAATAATTAATGACATTAATCCAGGTCTGTTTTGCTAGCAAATACCGTGATATATGGAAGATAGCAATTGTAGGGGAATTGCCATCAGCATGGTCTGTTAATGCAGTTGCAACTCTAAAAATACAGTAGAAGTGCCATTTTAATTTTCAACTAAAAATGTCTGCTCACATAAAAGTACTAAAGAATAAATGATGTACCTCTGTTTAATAAGGAATTGAATCCAATGATAATTGAGATCTCTATTGGCCCACCATTTAGGGTATTTGATTCGGGCTTCATAGTACAATCTTAAGGTCTTCTTTGACAGCTCTAAATCAAAATTACAGGAACGAAGATACACAACTAAAAAATCCTCTTCTTTTAAATAAGAAAAATACTGTTAGTTGATGAATGTGGATTAACATTTTGTTATTTACCTGATCTCCCGTAAAAATCTGCTTCTGTTTCCACCCATGTCTTCAATTCTCCCAACATGGTTTGCTGATTTAAACTTAACTCTAGATGTTGATCAATTTTACTAACTGTAAGTGACATTGTCTATTTTTTTCGATCTTCAAACTTTTAAGATAATGTTGTTGCAATCATTCCATTAGGTGAAAAAATGAACAGCGTGGCATTTGACTGCAATTATTTTTGATGCAAGCTATTTCATTTTAAACTATGCTTTTGCTATTCAAACATTTATTCAGGTGAATGAATAAGCTGATTAACACTTTTATTCTATGATGCTATGGCCTCCATAATATATTTTAATACTAATGAAAATATCATTATCTATCAATAACGATTAATTTTTTCTCCTAGTGTTAAACAAAGTACTATATACATTAACCTTTGCATTGGCTTTTCTACTTGTTTTAATAATTCAAATACTAGTACCAGTAGTAACTTAAACTTCATAAAAGTAGAAAGTGAAGTACATGTTATACAAAAAATCTCATTTGTACTTGATATAGCTTTATAAATATTTATTTTAATTTCTGTAAGGTTCATTCCTGATTACAACTTTTAGTGGAGTTTATTGTGCCTCTGTTTTGAGAATTAGGCTGCTTCAAACCAATAATTGGCAAAATGGCTTTTGTAACTAGATTATTTAATTTAGTAGGAAAAAATTAACTGCTTTAGTCCAGTAAAATTATTTCAAAAATAGACATACGTTTGATGTTATATTTAATAAGGCATAAAATGTCCATAGCAAAATTGTGTCTGGATGTCAAAAAAGTAAACGTTAAAGGTCAACAAAATCGGTTCTTTTGCAAATAAATTGTTTTTTATGCATTGTACGTCAAAGATGGTTTTAATGAAAGTAACTAAAAATAGTCATTTGGTGGAGAACATCTTGCCCTATTTCCATGTGCAAATACAAGTTATCATATAAGACGAACAACCCTACATATTTTTCCACTAGCATCCTCCAAAATGCTCATGGCCAATCTTGTAGATAATTAAATGTTCTATTAGTGCATACATGGCTAGTTATTTGCAAACACTAATTTTATTGACCTTAATGTATCAAAAAAAATTAAAGGACAGACAGGATATTGCTGCAGACTATTTATTCTTTATTTACAACGTCGAAACAAAGATATACATGCAAAAATTGAATATGGTATACATTATTGATGGGTTTCTTATCATTTTTAATCTAATTTTAAATTTTAATCTTGTAATGCTTGATTAAAAAAGTTTAAGGTACTTAAACGATCAATTAATTGAGTTTAGTAAATGATTAAATTTTGAAAGTGGTTAAATTTTGAAAGTGGTTAAATTTTGAAAGTGGTTAAATTTTGAAAGTGGTTAAATTTTAAAAGTGGTTAAATTTTGAAAGTGGTTAAATTTTGAAAGTGGTTAAATTTTGAAAGTGGTTAAATTTTGAAAGTGATTAACCAACTTTAATGCCTTGCTGATCTAGTCTATGGGTAATTAATCTAAGTTACAGGGAGGCTGCACTCCCACAGCTAGTGCTTTCAGATGGCAGAATTTGTTATGGTTTGTAGGAAGCAGGTTGTGGATTAAAAAAAAATAATCATTATTATTATTGAGTTTGAGCCTCAGAGGGAAACGATTAACACTGCAAGACACTAAAAAAGCTCAAGGAAGAAATTCAAAACAAACGAAGGAGAATGATGAGAAAGTGAGTGGAAACCAAGTCGGTTTTGACACTTTGAACTACCCCCCCCCCCTTACTCCCCTCCTTTACAATCTTCTGATTTTCACCTTTTTACCTCTCCTAAGACTCATACGGAAGGGAGAAAAATTTAAACTGACGAAGGAAACGAAAAAAAAGTTTTGAGTTAAAAGATGGAAACGGAGGGAAAATTCTTTGCAGACGCTCGCGAAAACCTTGTAAAGCGGATAAAAACCTGCATAAATCGAAAAGACAAATACATGGAAAAATAGCTCACATATTCAATAAGAAAAGCCTGCAATTTTTTTTAAAAATATAAAAATAAAATTAGTAAAATCAAATCCACTTTATTCAAAAATAAGCATCGTAGTTTTTATTAAAAATAAGTAAAAAAACAAATAATTTAAAATTGATATTAAATATTTTGGTGCTTTTTTTTTATAAACATTGAGTATTTTCCTTGTTTACTATAATAATGCCAGGTGTACCTAAATAAACTGATCATTTTCATGATGCAAACTTTTATTGGAGAAATGTAAAAAACAAAACAATTCCAGTCAAGTCACAAGTATTCTACATATTAAATTCAAGTTTTATTTTACAAACTTTATTACTCATACTGTAATTCTCATTATGAAATACAATTCTGTAACAAAAAAAATTGCCAATTAGACAATAATTATACTGGATGAGAGTACATGTATTTAAAAGAAATACTAAGTGAGCAGTGGCGGACTGACTTAGCTATCCAGTAATAGATTGATACTTGTCACGGCAGTAGCATTTAACCCAGCAGTGTTGTATGCTAACCCAAAATCCAGCCTGTAGTCCAAAATCCAGCCCGTAGTAACCCAGTGTCGTTTCCCTGTCAAGCATTTCTATGATGTGGGTATATGCTAGAGATTTTGCAGTAATAGGGCAGGAAACCACTTTTCTCCATAGTTGCAATTTTCCACTTCCAACTTAATTTGAAAGGGCACTTTATAAAACGTTGAGTTAGGCATTATTGAATTTATTTTATTAGAACTGCAATTAAAAGTTTTTGCTTTTGTGTATAGTTGTGACCAAAACCCTTTTTTTTATAAAGCCATTATGTAGTGGACAGGGTTTCCCAGATCACTTATTTGCGGTGAGAACTGTACAAAAGAGATAAGACCTTTTACTGAAATTATGCAAATTAAATTATAATTATGCAAATAAATTCACATCAAATTTTAAGCAGTTAGTTGCTCAAATTAGCAATTTATTTGTAAACGTTTACTCTGCATTATTTATCCAAACCTTCTCAACTAAACTACTTTAACAAATAATTAACTCAAAAGTCTGGGTTTATTTATTGAAATATATGACACACTATAATAAGTTTAATTTTTTAATTTTGTTTATAATTATTTTAAACTTAATTGTACATGTGCTGTATTTATAAGAATCAATTAATAAAGCACTTTTGTCAACTATTTGCCAACTGTTCCGCCATTTTATAATTCATAATTCTGCATCTAATACCCAATCTATATCAATGTTATCATTATAATCTTTACAAATTCTCGATAATCCAATCGTAAAAATAAAAAACATTGGTAAACATGGATGCAGTTTGAGTTCTTATGACCACACATTTGGGACTAAAAGAAGCAATTCCAATTAGGTAGTTCTCTCCATCTTTTTCTATCCACAGTCCACTTCCAGAATCACCCTATGAATTATGAAGAAAAAGCAATTTTATAACTTACGAATTTGTTATTTTAGCTTATTGGTAACCAACTTTGGCAGTGTGTTTATCAGGTCCAACACAAAGAGCAGTTTCTTCTATTATTGGCTCAGTTATCTTTCTATCTGCACAATATTCAAAAGGCATAATTTTAACAGAAGCAAATCTCAAGTGAGTAAAAGTGGCTAAAAAAAGTTTTATTATTAATTATAAATTGCATCATTTTAAACAACTGTTGTCTATATAATTATACGGTCAGGTTGGCATTGGTCTCCCCATCCAGCAACCATTGCCATTTGACCATTGGGTACTGGTGCTCTTGGCAAATTCATTAGTTGCGTTGTATTATCAAATATTAAAGGTTGACTCAGTTTGATCAGAGCTATGTCGTTTTGTGCTGATTCATTGTTGAATTTTGGATAGACAAATATGCTCTCCACTCGAAGCTTTTCAAGAGAATTGCCAGCAATGTCAGAAGAACCAACAACAACTCGAAAGTCAACTGGTTCATATTTGTAAATTGCCATTCTGTAATTTAAAATATACTTAATCTAAATAATTTTATTTAATAATAAACTGTTTAATTTAATTTAAGGATTCATTTAACTGTTCATATTTACTTTATGCGATCGTCCTTTTCAAATATACAGTGTGCAGCAGTGAGAATTGTATTTGGCCTAATGATTGTTCCCCCACATGCAAATGCATGACTGTTTGGTGTGGGTTTCATTTTCTTGTAATCAAAGCCATTGATATAGATGGCTGCCTAAAAGTTTAATATACATGTATTTATCAGCATAAAGAATTAAAAGGATTTAAATTTTAATAAAGAAAATACCATCCATGGAAACTGGTTTGGCTTTGCTAATTGACCTTCAACAATTCTATCCGGAATAATGCTGTCAATACCACTTTCTTTTATATTTAAGGCCAGGCCGATGTTCATTAGTTGTTGAACCATGGCCACATATAAACAGACCCAGTTAACAATGCTCATCATCCTGTTTGTTTTCTC
>JAQGAY010001417.1:0-14464 GCA_034698085.1 Polydesmus angustus | reverse complement strand
TGTTCAAGAAAATGTCAAAACTTGTCTTTTTTCCGAGTTCAGTAGACCTCGGATATAATGGACCTCGGCTATAGTGGGCATTTTTTGTCGGTCCCTTGAAGTCCATTATAACCGAGTTCTACTGTATTAGCATAATCACGATTTTCGCCAAATTGATCTCTTATTGTTATTTGATTTTTAAGTTTATTGTAGTTAGTGAGAAGTGGTGCAACATAAACGCGATCTTTTACATGTCCCCATAAGAAAAAATCACACTCAGTGCATTCTGAAGCTCTTGCAGAAAAAGTACAAACTGCAAGGTCGTGGGCCCCTTTCTATAGTACCAATCCATTGCTGCAGGCTTGCAGAATGGTTTTTGCTGAGGACTGGCCTACTTTTTTTAAGCTTAACAAACAACTGAGTTTGTGAGGAGAGCGGTACAGATACAAAACCTCCTGTGACAGTCATTCGAATCCTAAAAAAACATCTCTCAAACATTCATTGACAACTGCAATCAACTCAGTGCATCATGATCATGCTGACATGCGCGCCCATGAGAAATTTAATTATTGCGTTTTTGTGGCCAATGTGGCAAAGTGCGGCCGCATTTAACATTTTTAAAACGGCAAATAAAACTTGAACATATACAGAAAACATGTGTTTTTATAGAAATTATTTTTTAAATTTAATTACATGTAATAAAATATAGCCTCATGAAATGTATATACTCTTTTTGAAAAACCCTGTATACTAGCGAAGTGCTAAGGTGTTTGTTACAGTAGCCCGCGCAATTTTTATTCATGGAGACGGCAAAGCGTGGAGGGCGCTTTCTGGACGAGCAGAAGTGTGCCGAGGTGTTGTATGGCATCACCCTTAAGATCCAGCGTGGTTATAGAGATTGCGACTATAGGATTTTTTTTTTTTTTTAGGATTTAATATTTTTTTTATTTCCACCGGTCAATTTACATCACAATGTTAACACATTTTGCACTTAAATATTTATAACTTAACATATGTTTTGGCCGGTAGAGGTGCCCCAGAACCTGTTAAGGACAGAATGGCACCTTGGTTTGACATATGGCTTATTATACAACAATTGTGATTAAATTTACATAGTGAGAACATCATACATATAGTAGTCCTAACCGTGAGAGTGGATCCCTACTGTGATTCCCACCCCCCCAATTAAGTAATTATCCCCCAACAAGCCATATCTTTGGCCAATTTTTGTACTTATATATAAGATAACTTTAAATTCCGGTTATTTACCCGGATAGTATAATATTATGTTCGCAAAATATTAAGTTAAAGATGTTATTTTGCACTAAAACGTTTATTTAATAAGTTATTTAGAGAAAACACATTTTGGGGGCCATTTTTTCAAGATGGCGGCCAGTTTCAGGGGTGGTAGAAGGGTGCAAAATTAATGCATTGCATTTAACACTTATTTAAAGGGAAAAAAATTTGTTCCAGCTTTCTACTATTTATTTTACCGTAGCAACTACTACTGACTGGCCTATTAGTGATGAAGAGTCGATTTTAGTCAATCACGCTTCTCGGATTTGGAACGACTCTGCTGATAATTCACCAGAAACTTCTCCTCCCAGACAGGAGTCTCCTCCATTACTATGTCCGCACTTCCCCACATCCCACTTTCCTATTTGCATTTTCGAATAAAAATGTTTATCATCACAAACATTATTGCAAGAAAACAGATTTAGCTTCTACGATTTTTGGCGACAGCGGGGCTATTCCCAATTATGCTTCAGTTAACAGCAGCCGCGATCCGTGTTCTTATTATTGGTATAATAAAAATTGCATTCATAACTCGGGAAAGTCCACAAAAAGTGGAACGGGATCAGTGGAGCCATTGGTTGTGGAAAGAGAAAGTAGTTATTGCGAAAGTGTGTGGAAGAAGAAGTCTGGTAAATAAATACTTTATGAGTTGCATCAGCAGTGGTATCCACACATTTTTTGTTTGACAGAAATGATTTTGTCAGGTTAATTACACTGAAACTGGAAGATTTTAATAAACTCGTATTTAACGAAGTGCAATGGAAATGCCTAAAAAATTAGTAGAAAATCGTTATGATGAAATGTGTTGATGGATGAAAACGCAATTTCTGACGCAAGGTTGGTGGAGTATAAAGATGCAGCTGCGTTGAACAGCTTAAAATACCGGGTCATTATAAAAGAGTAAGTCGGTTTCATGACTGAATATTTTTTTAATGGAATGTAATTTACAATTATAATAAAAACACATGTTTTCTGTATATGCTCAAGTTTTATTTGCTATTTTATGAAAGTTTAATCTCTCTCTGCCACTCAGACAACAAAAACCCAAAATTTTAATTCTTCATAGACTTGCATCGGCATATACTGATCCACTGAGTTGATCACCGTTAATATTCGATTTTAAGTTCGTTGATGAGAGTGGGAAGTGGTAAAACATAAACACAATCTCTTATACATCCGCAAAAAAAATCACAAATGGTGAGGTCTGAGGAACTCGCATGAAAAGCACAAAAAGGGCCCCCTTCTGACCAATGCATTGCTAGCTCACTTTTTCATATAAAAAATCAATTAAAAATTAGCTAACACCTAAATTTATGAAGGGGACGGTACAGCTAAAGTCTTAATGTAACAACAGTTTAACAGTCTACAAAATTCCTGTTTCAAATATTCACTTTGAACAGCATTAAATTGGGTGGATCGCGATATGCTGCAACGAGTCTATGAAAAATTAAGTTTTTGGGTTTTTATGCCTGGACAGCAGAGTTGACCACATTTAACTTTTATAAAGCAGCAAATAAAACTTGAGCATATACAGAAAAGATGTGTTTTTTTAAAGTTGTAGATTTCATTTAATTTAAAAAATATTGAGTCACGAAACCGACTTACGGTACTATTTTATAATGACCCTGTATAATAAAGATAAAGAAGTTTAGTTTAGTTTTAGTTTTTTATTTGTTTCAACTGGGTCGTAAGACCCTTAAACATTTACAAAGTATTGACATAGTACAGCACAGTTGAGGCGGCACATTTCCTCATGAGGTCAGAATGCCGCCCATATTTTCGCAAATAACTAACACTAGATGGATTACAAATTCTAACATATATAGTCATTCAAATGGGAGCAATATGTATTGATATAGCGCTACAATTTAAAGGTGGTATTTCTCACCTACATAAAATAATAAAATTAAAACTAGGAGTTATCAATCTCCATATTTAAAAGGTGGTATTTCTCACCTACATAATAAAATTAAAACTAGGAGTTATCGATCTCCATATAGTGAGAATGCCTAATTAAATAGTAATTTCTGGAGTTATCGATCTCCATAACGTTATTTGTGCAAGGCATTTCAAGAGGAATAAACTTAAACTATAGAGAAAACATAAAAAACAAGAAAAACCAGCCAACATCAGCCAATCATAGAAATCAATCAATCAAAATACATACAAATCCAATGAAACGATATGCAAAAACAATATTGGGGAATTTACAAATGTGAAAATTAAGAATAAAAATAAAATAAAAACAAAAAATAAATAAAAACAAGAAATCAAAGATGATGAATAAAGAATAGAAAGTAAATAATGAGGAATGAAAAATAGGGCAACAAGGTCCCAATTGAAAACAGAGAACTTACACAAGGAAGCCGCCATCAAAAAGAAAAATATTGAAGAAAAAAACTGAGTTGCTAATATCTCAGTCGACTCATTGACACCGTGATGGAAAACAGAACGAAAAGCCGAGAATAATGTAGGTGTATTTGTTACTCCGGTGATATTTGTATTAATCACTTGTAATCATTTTTGGGATTTTCTTTAAAAAAAATTGGCTGTCTTAAAACTTTGAATTTACGTAAGCACTTTTAAATTAACCTTTTTTTATTTACCTGTGTATTTGAATTAAGGAGAGGTTAAGAACGGGATTATCTACTTTATCTTCGTCACAAAATAGAGGTCGTGTGACTGTACAAACGTGTACGTGTTCAAAGTTTCCCATCACCCCTTGAGTTTTGGTATACACCCATACCTCGATATACGGCTTTTCGCTATAATGGCCTTTATAATTTATGGCACTACTTCGATTTACAGCCAAAAAATTAAAAATTTTGAAAAAAATTCAAAAAAAATCGAAAATTTGTTGCAAAATTACAGTTTTCATGACTTTGTGTAGGATATCGTAAGAATGGAATTTGTAAGAAATAAGAATATTTTTTTTTTCTAGTACGATATATGCATAGAATTTATTCATTTCCAATGCATATCTCAACCCTTGACGTGATACAAATGTGTATCTGCATGGTAGAAGTGAATTTAAAAAAACAGAAGTTTTCACATTCATTATAAACAGTTTTATTTTGTTTATAATATGTGCAGTACAAATGATAATTGAAAGTGAAATAAAGTTTAAAAAATGCAATTTCCATTGAAAAATTTACATTATTTTGTAAGTTTTCATTGAAATTGGAAACGATCCTATAATGTTTACATAGGTTTCTATGGGAAAAAAATATTCGATATACGGCTTTTCGCTTTATGGCCAACTTTTCTGGAACCGATCTAGGCCGTATATCGAGGTATGGGTGTATTATAAAACTTAAAGATTTTTTGTTTATACCACAAAAAAAAATGGTTTAGAATGCTTTAAAATGTATAAGACGCACTTTTTCAAAGGGTATTTCTGAAAGTATTGATTAGTCTTTTATATTTTTCAATTTTGAAAGTTAGGGATGCGTCTGATATGCGGCTTATTCGCCAGTAAATACGGTAGTTTGCTGTGTTTGTGCATGTTTACGGGCAGCATTTCTTTATCACTGTTTTTATTTTGTCTTGAAACAATATTTAAACTACAAAACAGCTCTATAAGATTATAAATTTACCTCAAATTTCCTATAAAAAAATGGTTAAACCACGTAAATGAAAAATGGTGTTTAGAAATGGGTGTTAGATATAGACAACAATAAACTTAGCTTAAAAACAGCGATAAATTTTACTTAAAAACAACCTAATTTAGTACTAAACTTAATAAAAATTTGCGTTTACCGAAAACAGCAGCAAAATACAATTGAGCAAATAATGATTGCAAAATTGGTTCACCTGACTAATAGTTTAAAAACTTTCTACACAGCTGCTTCTTATCCAGATGACATGACATGTTGCAACAAAAAAAGAAATAAAAACGTTAACATTTTATTGCAAAATTACTTCTTTTTTGCATATGTTTTTTTCATCGTAACTTTGTTAAAAGCTTTATATTACTAGTACTGTATTATTATTATTCCACTAGCATAAAGATGTCACTTCCAGTTAACAAAGTTGATCTTAGTCCAGAATTGAATTGTGATCAGTTGAAATTGTTGGCTGAGTTTAAACAGTGGGTGGAAAAGAAAGCAGACTTCTATGGGAGATCAGAAAAAGATTTTTTACTTCTGTTCCTTCGTTCCTGCAACTTCGATTTGGAACTGTCTAAAAAGACCCTCCGTTTGTACTACAAAGCCAGGTTACGCAACCCCGAATGGTGGACCAACAGGGATCTCAACATTCTTGAGTTTGAGTTCATATTCAAAGCAAGGTCATTTTTTTTAGATTCAAATGCTTCTATAAAATTGTTGCTTTAGTTTTGTGTTTTGTATGAACATTACATTAAACTTAATTTCGGTTATTCATCTTGAAATAGAGCTGGGTGTGTGTTCCTGGACCAACAGCAAAATTGTCCAACAGCAGGTTTCTTTCATATAGCTCGGTAATTAAAGTTAATTTTTATATTCTGTGCAATAGTCACACTGGTTTAATCAAATTATATACTTGCTTCACTTAACATTGAATAGTGCGTTATTGAGCATTAAATTCAATTAATCTAAAATTAAATTTGTTTAACCAAGCATTAAACTTGATTAATCACACATAAAATAAATGTAATCAGCCATGCAACAATAAAACGTGTTTAATATAGCATTAAATAATCAATCACTAAGCTAAATCAGACTTTCAAGTTTGAATAAAAACTTTAAAAAAAAATTATTAATTTTTCAATAACTATTAACCAAGCAACAAACTTGTTTAATCAATTACTATATTAAAAAACCATTAAATTTAAATAATTAAATGCTATGCAAAACTATGCAAAAAATGATTATTTAAGTCACTAAATTGTTTTAACTAAAAACTCGGCTAACTTGAGTAATCATTAAGCTTAAATACACTTATTACAACAACTAAACGAGACCTATTGACATTTTAGTAAATGCATCATAATGTAACTATTGATTTTTTTTAGTTTCGGCCCTGACTCAGCTATTAAGGGTTCTGCTTTAAAATTTGTCAGCTGTGGTTTTGACTTGGCTGCCAGGCGACAAAATTGCCAGCTGAATGGTGCAATTGTTATATTTAACTTGGAGAATATGTACTGGTGGATGGTGAGGCAAGCCCTTTGGCCTCCATTTTTATTGGATATTCTCAACTCATACCTGGTTGGTTGGCTGTTTTATTTTTAATATTAAAAATGAGTTTTACAGAGATATACTATATGCTAATTTTTGGGTTCTTATTATGTTTTGATAAAGTATTGCTTGCCTATTAAAGTACAGATGATAGTATTAGTCAATGCGCCTTCAGTTGCATCTGTAGTGACCAATATACTTCGCTCATTTCTACCAGAAGAGCACAGGAACAAGGTTATTTTATCTTCTAATTAAACAAATCTGAGTTTTCTTAGCTTATTTCTTTTAATGGTTTTAGATTCAGTGTTGTAGAAGTTGGAGTGACATTGGTCAATTTGTTCCCTTAGAAGTACTTCCGAATGAGTACGGAGAAAATGCTGGACCACTCAAAGTCCACGAAGGTATTTTTCAATAATTATTATTTAAATCCTAGACAGTGGCATGTTTGTTTTTAGAGATAATTATTTTTTTTAGATGCAGTACTTATTGAACTGCAAGCAATGAGGAATTATTTTTTGAATGACAACAAATATGGCTTCCAGGCTTAATTAAGGGCTCGTACATAACGTTTGGGGAACTACATTCTTCATTTACTTATAAAAGCAAGTTTATTTAAAAACCAAAACTGAGAAAATTATCTAATTACAGTATTGCCATTTTTAAAATGAATTATTATATTTGGTCAAGTCTAAACATTATTTTTTGCTGAAAAGTGTTGATTTATTAAGATTATTGAATAGGAACGGAGAAAAATATAGTAAACTTTCTTATGCCTACGTAAACACAACCACATGTATTTCAGATAATCCCACAAATGACAAGATTTCAGATGTTTTGGTAGCAAAAAAATTATAAAACTATTTGTTAGAATTTTAAAACAGCGCCGTTTGAACCATATAAAATACATCAAAATATTTAAACAACAAAAATAAACAAAAACTATGTTTATTAATTGAACCAACCTTTTCCCACTTTCTCTAATAAGTTTATAATACCGTAATTCATTAACTGTAAATGTATTCAAGTTTTGATAAACAATTTCTAGAACAATATAATTGTAAAAAGTTCAATTCTTCTAAAACAAAGTGAAGTAGTATATTTTGATCACTTTTAACTCACCAGCGCACTACAATTTTAGGTACTCTACTGTCTCTACACACCCTGTATACTAAGTATATGGTAGTACGGTTCCTCCTGGAGGTGATGTTATTGAATTGGGGTTAGATTAGGCAAGCATCATGTAGGCCTATAACATACTATCCATAGTTTAAGACTATACGTTATTGATTTATTGTTAGGTCAGGCCATGGGCGATGGCCGAAATCCTTTATTACTGCAGATTAACGTACGATT
This sequence comes from Polydesmus angustus, assembly GCA_034698085.1. Taxonomy (NCBI): domain Eukaryota; kingdom Metazoa; phylum Arthropoda; class Diplopoda; order Polydesmida; family Polydesmidae; genus Polydesmus; species Polydesmus angustus. The sequence continues at coordinate 6,680 of JAQGAY010001417.1, read as the reverse complement.
CGAAATGCAATGCAAAATTTCGTACAACAAATTCCATCTCTGGGAGATTTAGCCGAGGTGAAAATAGTAACTCAATTTATTGTTAATTTGGGTTGGAGTGTGTGGTTGATTCCACATAGGCCTAATTTACTAAGTAAAAAGAATCTGTCAAAATTTATTAAGCCGATTGGAATGGGGATCATCGATTGGTGTAACCATCATAATTTTAAATGTCGCTCATTTATAACGTTCTTGGTAGGAATTTTGTTACGTACAGTACTCTTCAAATTTTGTTGGACAATGCACGGTAGCGTTGGATTATGCGAAAACGGTCCAGTTGATGGTGAAAGACGGGCTTGACGTTACTGTTTAGACAACTTTAGAGGATGAAGCACGTCAGTTGTTTCAAAAAATGGATGAAGAGCGAAGACAGGCGTGTGTTAATAGAGTGAGATGTGCTAGGACAGGGGTCGGCAACGCGCGGCTCTTTGGCCACTTGAGTGTGGCTCTTTCACAAAATATAAAAATTTTTGTCCAAAATAAAGGAGTTACAATTGTACTTTTGCCTAGCCAGCGCCCTTCATTCCCTCCCATTTATTTGCAGGATCCCATGGTCCACGGTTTGCCTAAACTTGCGAACAATGAAATTCATTTCTATGTTCCTCATCGTTCTTTTGGGCCCCATTCCATCCCAAGGCCCACTGCGAGAACCTTGCTATCGCTGTAATAAGTTTGGTCACCTCGCCACAGCCTGTGAATTTCGACGAGTGGAGCGAATGATTGAGCTGGGAGCGTAGCGCACTCCTGTAATCCAGCAAAAGGAGGCTGAGGGGAAGGGTGTTTCCATGGGTTCGAGCCTGGGAGACTACTTTCTCTTCTGGGGTGACATTCTGGTCTTTCATGTCCCTCTGTCTTCCCCACTGTCCTGACCTGAGTTAAGTCGGTCAGGATGGGACAGCAAAAACCGATATAATTAATTAATTCGGGTCAAATCAAATCAAATCAGATAAATTAAGATCCTACTAATCCGGCCGACGAAATTTATTTCCTCCATATTGAAGAATGTAAATGGTTCACCCATCAACTCCAAGAAAATGAGGAAAGCAGGCCAAAACCACATCAATTAGTCGAGGAATCATGTTTAATCGCCGACCAGATGCGTTCCGAAAATGAACGTCTACGGGTAATTATTGACGAATTAAAAGCGGAGCGTGATGCAATGCGAATGATTCAACGCCAACCAGTTCAACTGGATAATTCAGCCAGGCTTCGAGACGATATTTCCAATTTAACGGACACAATTCATCAGTTGAGTGCCGAACGTGATTCTCTTAGGAAACATCTTCAGGAATCTCGTGTTCCACACCATGAACAGTTCCAATTGCAGCAACAGGTGACCGATTTGAAATCAACTGTTTGTTCTTTAAAAGGTGAGCGCGATTTATTAAAAAACTCTGATAATGCGTCCCATGCGCAAGCTAATGTTATTAAGAGCTTACGTGAAGAACTCGTCATGAAAACTGCTAAAATTACTTCATTAGAAAATCAAAGTGACACCTTTGATAACCGGCGCCACGATCTTTAAGACCGTATTGAACAATTACATGAGGAAAACGCCCGTTTGAAGATGAGAAGTACTGCTTTGGATGATGAAAAGCGAGCTCTGAAATGCAAGGTAGATCAATTAATTAAACGTTCTCTTCCTCTTCTCTCTGAAATAGCTAATGCTACGGTGATCAAACAACAAAATGTTGAGTTGAATAATGTGCTTTCCAATATAAAAATGGAAAATAATGCGCTCCTCACCGAGAATCGTCACTTGAGGGAGATCCGAAACGTGCAAATCGTTTTACCTGAGACCACTGCAGACCACTGCAGTTTTACATCTTGCTCAAACCGTGGAACAACTGGAAGCACATGTCCAGGACGCTCTTCAAACTTTCAATCAGTTGAAGGACGATAATACGCAAGGTGCGTCCAACAAATTAAGCATAATTTATGACGCTCAAATTACAATGGTGAGAAATCAATTGGCGGCTTGTGATGAGACCCACGCCTTTCTACTCAATGAATATTGTAAAGCAACGGAGTCTATTTCATCAATGGAGGACGAATTACAATCTTTACGCCATCACGCGGATGCCAGCGCTAATTACCAAGTTCTTTTGGACAAAATTGAAGAGTTAACTAAGGTAAATAATTCTTTACAGGAACGCCTATCTGCAATTGTGACGGGTTATGGTGTTTACCTTGATCCCCAGCAATATCGTCGTCTGTTATCAGCTGTGCGGTGTGCTCGCTGCTCCATTCGTGGTCATACGAAATATGACTGCCCCTCCGCTGCTATTTTATTTCCGGTTTCTGATCCAGTGCCAGATAGTGGTTCCCAATCCCCATCCGACATTTTAACCTTGTGTGACAAATTTTTGGAGCAGAATGGCTTAAACAACGACGACAGCGATGAAGACATTGTGTCAAGCGACCCGGTCATTGACCAGGACAACGAAAAGATAAACAATACTGATGATGGCGACGTTTTCGAAGACAGTGACGCCGAGACTGATTGATGCCCCAACTTCAACCCCTGCTTCGGACATCTTATCTTCTGACGATCTTTTGGCGGCTGCCAGTAAGGTATTAGCAACCGATTAGGTATTAGCCACCGATGAACATTTGGGCGCCGTATGCGGTGAACCACCTGCCGACCCTGAAAACGCCACTGCTTTCATTTTGAATTTGTCTTCTCAGTTGTCTCACAAAGTCGTTCTGGACAACACGTTTAGTTTCATTTAAATTATATTTAGTTTAATTTCGTTTTATTTCAGTTTCTCATGTTCTGTTTTATTTTATATCAGTTCGTATTCTTGAGATTTTGTTTTAGTTTGTCTTTATGCCAGATTTTTTCTTCCTTTTCATTTGAAGTTTTTTTCATTTGGCAACTTTAATTTGATTTGCGCTTACCTGATCATGATAATTCTCAATGTTTTCCTTGTGATCTGCGGATATTTTGCGTTTGCGAAATTAATTCATTGCGTTAACTGTTGGCTTGCTCACCTGCAGTATCCGCTCACAATTCTTTCAATCATTCCTTTTCATATAATTTTTCTTTTGTCGCCTTAACCCGCCGCAAATTTGAAAATTACTAACTTTCATTCTCCTTTAAAATGATGCGCAATGATTCGTTCACACCTGTGGTGTACTATATAATAATATTTTATTTACTTAAACATTTTCACTTATTTTACTTTGAAATTATTTTACACACAGAGCCCTAAACTTTGCTCGCAATTCGTGTTCAATAATACATATTGTTCCTCTAAACGCCGTTGCGTTTTCAAATATTTTAATATCAGATGCTATAATTGCGTTGATATTACTAATTTTATACATCATCGTGTATTATACACTTAAATACTTTATTCGCTAGCATGCCAATCAATCATTAACATTCTCTTTACATATTATAAATTTTGTTTAATTTTACTTTAATAATGTTTTCATATTTTATATAATTTGTGCAATTTTCATTTCATTCAAATTTTCTCGTAGTGGCGCGGACGCCTACTACTGGGTCGACTGGGGTGTTATGGGAGTGGCCTCGAGTAGCGCTTTTGGGGCCACGCCCTTGCCCTTAGTCACGTGGTAGTTTGGGTTCACTATATGTATAAGGCGCCACGCAAACACATGTTGTTAGTTCGATTGTATATCACACCATATCACTTCTTTGATGTTGATTAATAAACACGTTCTCTCTTAATTAAATCTCATAATTCATTCGCTTATCATCCGGACTGCACTTATTACCACCTGCATCTTTTACGTATCCCAAATCCAGCCCGCTGACACAGCCTCATTAAACAAAAAACCAAAAAAATTTCAAACAAAAAAAAAACGCAAATTTTTTTTAAAGTTTAATCACGCAAAATAAACTATTTTTAGACATAAACACCGTTAATCCAAATTTTTCACTAATCTGAACAAGGTCCGATCTCAATTAGTTTAGATTAGTGGGGATTTAATGAATTCTTCTTGTTTGGTGAATAATAAGATGTCTGAATGCCATGCATCATTTAAATAAAATTGTTTATAATCAGCCGGGCTCAACCGTCAACACTCCCAAAACAACTGTACTGAAAATACTAGGAATAATCAAAATCTTGAAAACCGAGGCGGATTTTTTTGGTGATATCATTCAACGCTGCAGCACTATGGCTCTCGTACATGAACTGCCACTCACGCTTTGCCACCACAATAGTTACCCACTTGAAACACACTTTCCTGTTGCTCTATGAGTCTACATTCATAAGAGACAAAAAATACAACAAGCTGCAAGCCTGAGACCGTATCCAGCAAAACGTTTGCAATTCAGCATCTTCTAAAACCTGCATTTTTTCTGCTTGGTTTAATTTAGCAAAAAAATACTGGCACATCGCTCGATTTCCAGTACATAGCATTTCATTGAATAGGTATTTATGAATTGAGTCACTGGACGAAAGCATGTTTCGATGAAAATGCATTTTCATTCGCTCCACATTGCCGCCCAGAATGCAACAAAAGTACATTACCATGGCGTGGTGTTGCTTACACCAATAATCTACCTCGCCATTCATATAATCTTGTCTTTGTTCTTCATTCATACTTTGAAACAGCCACCGCGCTTCATCCTCTAAACAGTTGATGCAAGCTATAATACAGCCCATTATAGCGTTTTTCAACGTCCACTCTGTCAACCTTTACTATTAACTCAGCCGTTTTCACATAATCAACGCATCCGTGCATGTTCCAGCACAGTTGGTTAGGTAGCAAAATGGGTGAAAATTGAAAATCATTTATTTTATTTTATTTTATTTTATTCATGTTTGCACTGGATATACAATATTAATAACTATCAACACCGAGACCCACCCCCTATACATAATCGCAAAATCGATATTAATATTAATTAATTACAATAATAAAAATAATATAAGGCGCGGAAACGGTGGACATCTATATAACACTATTTTTACAGCATTAGTTTCGTGCTTATGATACCAACACCAGGCGACTATCTGCATTCCGAGTGGTTTAATAAAACTTAACAGCGGGTTTGTACACAGTTGAGGCATTTGAAGAACCCACATATTGCTTTTCGCTCGCTCTTCGATGGCCGTCCATTCCTCTGCTTCTTTAATGTCACTTGCAAGAAAAGGATTAACTGTTTGTGCAATTTCATTTTTAATATCACTTTGATTCCACAATGCAGCGACTATTTTCACCCCAGCTAGATGTTGAAGGGACGGAGTTTGTAGTACGAAATGCATTGTATATTAAGCTTATTCAATCGACTAAAATAATATACGAGGGCTATCTCAAAAGTAAAACAACAAAATTAAAATGAGTGTTTGTTTACATTTGTACACTATTAAACTAGCCACACGGTAATTTTCTGCCATTTTCAACCATTTTCAGTAGGCTACTTAAACAACAGCTTTTTGGGTGCCACCTCATGAAGATCTGCCGCCAAATAATTCTTCAACCAATTTTCGACCTAAATTTCTTGCATTTGATAATTTTTAAGTTGAGGAAACAAATGGAAGTCAATAACGAATTCTTTGACCTATTGTAAATTTGAAGTCTTTAAAACTAACGATATTCGTTAATAGCTTACTTAATCCTCACTAAATGACATATTGTTGATGTCAAAAATGTTAATTTCCTCGCAAATTTTGATTCAACCAACCTACATCATCATGCAGGGACGTCATTTGGGGGGGGGGGGGGTATTTGTTTGTTAATACAGTACAGTATATTTGTAGAAATTTTTTTACTACCGGTAGTAAATTTAGAGAAGAAAAAAAATTTTTTTTTTTGCTATTAAATTTGCAAAAAATTATTTGCTTTTGTTAATCCAACTGGTAAGTCACTTTAGCGCTTATTGTTTTTTTTAAATACAACTCTCGAAAAATAGCTTAAAATGTACCGCAAACCAGGAAGCTGCAATATAGGGAGGCTGCATTTTAGAAAAGCATTGACCATTTTGTCTATCTAAAAACTTTTTAGAAAAGCTTTCTCAAAGAAAAGAAAATTTCTCAGCCAAAGACAATTAACACTAAAGTGTTAATTATTGTTTCCTGGTTTAAATTTTTTTTTTTTAAATCGGGAAAACCAGTAAAAGGATTTAAAATCTACCAAATGTGGTTGTTTCCAAATTACTGCAGCAAATTTAATGTATCCTGTGACTCTGAGTCATTGACCTAAAAACAATGTATAAGAAGGACCCAAAAATGAAATTTTACTTATTCTTGTTCGAGCTATTTCAAAGTGACCACGCGAAATAGGATTTTATTCAAGGAATAGTTCATAAAGGACTCTTTGGTAAGTGTATTTTTTGGTAATTTCATTTGAAAAAACGCGACATAATTTCATTTAAAAAAAAAAACGCTTCAAAATGAGAATTTCCTTTAAAAATTAAAAGGATATTTCCTTGAGTAAAATTTATGGTGTTTACAAGAGTTTAGTGCACACTTTTAGGAAAAATTAAAAATATTTTTCTACTTTTCTGTTTGATTGCCACTGATTTGTGGCAAGAAAATATGCAATATTTGGCTGATTTCTCAAAAAAAATTGCGCCTCGCAAGCCTGGCGCATATTTCACACCTATCTTCATATTTTTGACCAGCGGCGTGGCCAAAAAAATTCCTGATTTTTTCTTTCCCCCC
>JAQGAY010001416.1:0-14467 GCA_034698085.1 Polydesmus angustus | reverse complement strand
GGCGGTATAGGGACGAACGACGGAGGTAGACCCAAGTTAGTTGGCAAAGGTATGTTGCCAGCAGCTAAACCAACATTTACCACGGATTGCTGGAGAGGTGGAACTTGAGGCATTTCGTATGGAACATGAGACATTTGCATCTGCTGTGCTTGCAACCCATAAGCTTGATTCTAAAAAAAAATCCGTTTGATACAAGAACTTCAACATTTTTGAAAGAACACTTTTGCGGCACGCCAACCTGTCCAGCAGAATTTATTGACTGCATTAACTCTTCTGATGACCACATTCTTTGCTTACTAAGTTGTTCTTGCATACTTAATTCAGTTTTCAAGAGTTCAGTTTGTTGAAGCGTTTGCTGCATCTGTTGCAATTGTTTCAATAGATCAGGATTGGATAATAAGTTTTGAGCCATACTATAAGAACAAATATTAATTATTACGGTAAAATTATTTATTAAAAAAACCGAAAATTTACTTTAGAGCAAGATTTTGCCCAGTATTTTGCGTTACTGGTTCCTCTTTCTTTTCGTCTTCTTCCTCTTCTTCATCGCTGTAATCAAAATCCAGCAATTTCTGAAAGAAATCGAATCATTAATAACAATCGCTACCTCATATGCCGTACATAAAAAAAGAGACTATTTCGTTAAAGTCTCGTACCTTATTAAATTTTACAGTTTCTTGTTCTGTTCTTTTCGTGTCAGCTTGTTGAGATAACAAGTTGGCAATTTGTTGAAACTGCATTACAAGAGTGTTGTCTGTATAAGCATCATTTGAATTTGCCTGAGAAGAGCCTTGAAATACGTTAGACATCGCGGAGAATGGCAACATCTTATCACAATTAAAAATATTAAAATATCAGTAAAGTTTTACTAATAAAATGTAAAATATTATGTTTATAAAACCTGTTGAGACTGCATTAACTGCATTAGAGGCTTTAACTGAGAATCACTTTGATCAGACTGCCCTTCCGAATTTTCGTTACCCCAATTATTCCACGCCATGTTATCTAACTTTTTTACGGAATTAGTTCCAGGAGTGCCAGTCGACGTTGGAGTAGCCTGCTGATGGATAACATGATTTGGATTTGCCATGTCAAGCAAAGGTTGAATTACATCAGCGGAAAACACAGCATTTTTTTGCCATAAATTTAAAACTCTGACAATTTTAGGCTGATAGAAAAACGTTTGCATTATTAAAAAAAAAAAAAAGAGGACTTTCTATCTAACATCTACATACCTTTTCTTCAGCTGGACATTTAAATAAATTCTGAAATGTTATATTAAAGTTTCGAGCAAAGCGAGTTGCAAAAACGTCTTTATCAGGTCCAAATTGATGCCGTGACTGCCTGACTATTGAATCAATTACATATAAACCAGGAACCTTGAACTCTGATCGACACTAAAAATTATCATTTTTCAAATTATTATTACGACATTTTCACACAAATAAAACTAAAATATCTTTTCAAAATAAATTACCTTTTGAATAAATTTCTCAACACCTTGAACTACATGTTTATACAGCTTCACAGATTTAATAGCGGCTTTAGTTATTGAAGTCATCTTTGCTTTGGAAATTGGTGGCTTGCAGTCGTGAAGCCCCGTAAGCTAAATAAAAATAATTAGGAACATTAATAAAATATTTGAATGATACCGGTATCAAGATTCCGACGCTATGTGTAGTACAAGTCAACATTGTAATAAAAATTTTAACGCTTGTACTTTTAACATCAATTTAAAAGTATATTCTACAATTATAAGCTCCAGCAATGTAGTTAATTTCATTCTACGCTCAAATAAATGAATGAAATCGTAAAACAAAGTAATAATGCTATCTGGTAGCCAGCATAAAAGACTAGAAGATAGCTGACAAAACCCCTCATTCTATAACCCTATTCTACATCAAAAAAAGCTAAGTTATTACCTCATTGTTAAACTGCGTCACAGCCTCCATGATTAAGAGCAGTTTTTAAATCTTTTTAACTTAAATTCTCGGTTAATTAAATACTATTTGAAGTAAACATCCAAATTTCATGTATTCCGCATGACGGCGAGGGGTTAAAACAAAAACCACTTAAAAAACATGGCGGAAACAAACTGGTGATGCCAGACTTTAACTTTGCGGGTTTGGTTAATTAAGAATTAATAAAAAGTATCGTTTAATAATTAATATAAATATAAAATAAACAGTTAACGTATAATATATTATAATTATATAAACAAAATTAATTTTTAAAATAATTAATTTTATTTCAGATCAACGCGCAACATCACTGCAATAATCACGTGTCGTCCTTTCCGCCATTCTTCGTTTCACAATTTCGACCTTTCTGCAAAGGTGTGTACTTTTCTTGAGTTCGTTACCGGCTTGAAGTGTTCGAATTTTGAAACGCCGACGTTGGTAAACGACGATTTGTCATATTGTTCTAAATAAAGTAGCGAATTGTAATAACTTTTTTTATAATTTAGCGCAGATTTAAAGCCACGTATCAAATTATTAAAGATGGCCTTGAAAGCAGTTGCTGTGTTGACAGGAGATGTCAAAGGAAATATTTTCTTCTCTCAATCGGTATGAATTTTATTTTTATTATGTTTTAATTTAAGTAGTTAAGTTTATACTACGACTTCAGTACCGGTGTGTTGCATGTAATAAAGAAAAAAAATTGATAATTATTATATAATATAAATATAATTAATTTTAATAAGAAAGTTAATGCCGATACGATGCGAGGTCAAGGTGATAAAAGTCAAGGACTGTCAAGTCCCATTAGAACTAATTTCCTTCGTTGTAATTTGATGATTATCAGTTTTGAGGAAACGCTTACGTAAGAGTTTTATTTCTACCTATTCTAGAGTTGTAATGATCCAGTTGTTGTGACTGGCGAAGTTTCTGGTCTTACCAAAGGATTGCATGGTTTCCATGTTCACGAATTTGGCGATACTACAAATGGTAATTTAAAATTCATAAATGTCGAATAAAATACTGTACGATAGTTTATTATAGGTTGTGTAAGTGCCGGACCGCATTTCAATCCTTACGGCAAAGTTCACGGCGGGCCAACTGACGAAACTCGGTTATTTTATAAAAAAAAATATACTGTATTAAAAAGAAAGACTTCAATGTTTTTTTTAAAAAATTTTTAGTCATGTTGGAGACTTGGGTAACATCGAAGCCGGCGCCGATGGCGTTGCTCATGTAAAAATTACTGATAGCATCATTCAACTGTCTGGGCCTAATTCAGTGGTTGGACGTGCATTAGTGGTAAAAATTAATTTTTGAACTACCATGTACGTGCATTTAAATTAATAATTTTTGTAATAAAAAGGTTCATGCCGATCCTGATGATTTAGGAAAGGGTGGTCACGAATTGAGCCCAACCACTGGCAATGCTGGGGCTCGTGTCTCTTGCGCCGTTATTGGACTAACGAAACTTTAAAAAAGTTGCATCGTGATAATTAATGAGGTCTGCGCAGTCATTCCTAAAATTGCCGTTTATATTTAGCGAACTTTGAATCTTAAAATATAATTACTAATGTTGTATTATTGGAACTATTAAAAAGATCTTGACGAAAGTGAGATATGCTAAAATTTATTTGCACAATGTACAAGATAACCAATTAAAAAGCAAAAATATGTCGCGCTTTAAACCGTGATTCATTAAAAAAAAAGAACTGCTGTCTTAATTGTAACGGCGAGTTACACTATATTAGCAGATTTACAGTTTAAAGAAATTTTAAAAAGTTTTATCACTACACAATTTTTGTACATTTTAAATTAGTTAAAACTGAATGAAAAATAATTTTTTTTGGAAATTAAACGATAAATGATACTTTCTTTAGATAACAATGATAACAAAATACATTTTAACATACGTAAATTACAACTTATTGAATAATGTTATAAATTGCCATGATCAGTGTGAAAAGCGGAATACTGACGAATTTTAAACTGTATTAGTTTTGCATAATCCGCTAATAATTTGAACTTTTAATAAAAGATCCATTTAAATAAAAATAATTATGTATTTCTTAAAAATTCTTTTTCTTGAAATAATTTGCACTATCAATATGGAACGACGGACGGATCTCCATTAACAATGATCTATCATTTATTTATTTCAATTTGCTGATAGCAAGTTAAAAGTGTAGAACCGCTCTCTATTACATCTAATTTAATATAGGCCCACAGTATTATACTTCATTTAACAGTGATAAACCATTTGGATATTACTTCCAGAATATAATTTAAAATTGCATTTGTGTCTTAAGAAGTACCTTGTAAATTTTATAACCATTAAAGTTCGTCAGTTAGCCGTTTTCCACATTTTATAATTAAAATAAGATTGCTAATTCATTAAAAATTAAAACAAAGCCTGATTAAAATGGTAAAATTTGTAAAACAACCGGGTGTGTCATTTAGCGGTACATGTTAATATTTTTTTGGTGCTCAATTGCGACATTGAAATTATATTGTAGTATCACTAAAATGTACACTTACTTGACCTTTCATTTATAAACAAAATCCGCCGTTAAATCACTTTCTGCTTTAGATTAGCAGAATATCACAATGTTATCAATTATACACGAAAATGAAATAACGGCATCAAATTGTCATCAAAGAAGTGTTCTATAGACCACAATTTTTGCACCCATTCAACTCCAGTTTGATTCCGGGAGTTTAATTTATACATGAACTAACACATAACTAACTAAAGGGCACTTTAAATTCTTGATTACATTACATTCAACATACGAAAAAGTGTAAAATGATTAAAACAATGTTAAGAATTATGTTTGCATTGTCGTCGATATTGTAAATGTAGTGTAATCAAGATCTAAAAAGAAAGTGCAGCAGGATAGTAGGAAAATACCAAACGACAACTAAAACAATTCCCTGGAGACTTTGGCTTTTTTTAAGAAAAAAAAAACAATATCTTACTTTAATGTCGCCGATTTTTCACTTTGTCAATTATACTGCATATTTTTAATGCAGGTCCTAATTTCAAACCCATATATTTCATCATCATGTCGCTATTCAATAACATCAGTGCTTTGCCATCAATTTCCTGTTATTGGTGTGGATGTATTAATAAATGATTATTTCACATACGAATTTGGTCTTACGTGTTTTCGAAAAAGATCTGTATGAATTGATAGCACAGGATCCACTCCAATAATGTAGCGGATTACATCGTCAATGGTCCATTCATTTGGTTCAGTTTCAGGACGGCTCGAATCAACTGGAGCAGTCGTTGAACTAGCCGCTATAAAAACATTTTTCTTTACTCATTCAATAAATTTAATAATAAATGCAAAAAATACTCTAAACTTACCTTCATGTTCGGTAGAGCCTAAAACTTTCGTTTGTTTTATAGATTCAGTACGACTGGTACTAGATTCGGAAGAATCCGAAGACCATCTTCTTTTTATGGAACGTTCTAAAAGAGGAGATTCCACTCTCCGTATTTCTTCAACTAAATAATACAAACGCCATTATAACACGAAAATTTTCATAATATATTTAAACTATGCCTCTTCTTTTACTCGATGAAGGTTGTTTAGTACTAGTACATTTGCTACAATTGCCCTCTAACGGTTGATTTGTGTAGAAGTTTTCACAGCACATTATTTCCTCAAACAAACTTTCTAAATAGTTCCAAAATGTTGATACTTTATCAATAAGCGGAAGTCTTATAGCATGTGTCTTAAAATCGATATTTGCTAATAAATATAGAAATTATTAGTTTTAACACTTACAACAACTATGCTAGAAAAATTACTCACCTGTTATTATAACTTTTCCGTCACCCGGTCGTAAAATATTAAATACAGTATGCTCCTGATGCGCGCTATCAACACAAGCTTGTACAGCTTCCCTCAAGATTCTATTCATTGACCCAGGACCGAATTGCCTCGGCAGTACGGCAACTTTCCGCGGCATTAAGTATGGCCCACAATTACACGTATGATTTACATAGACACAAACTTTAAAAATTAAAATTATTTCAATTCAAAAATGTAAAAAAAAAAAAACTATTCACATCGAATCAAATTTGAAATTCATTACCAGAAGGATTTGATTTTGGAACACTACTCGTATCAGGTTCAGTAACTGTAACCTTGGGCGACGGTAACTCCGCTCCACAGCCATTGTCTTCCAAAACTCTCGAGGCTGTAGTTATTCGAAGAACAGGAATACCGCCTGTGCTACTGGATTGAGGAATTGCAACCATTGGGGGATAATTATAATTTTTAGCTTTGAATTTAGTAGAAGTCGAAGAACTTCCTACATTACAAAATATTCAAAAAACGATAAATACAGAATAATCTTTCGCATTTCATATAAATTATTGCCATTGTTTTTAAATTACCTTTTTGACCCGGCGGCTGCAATGGATGCCCGCTATTTGCACACCACCCCACAGGAAATATATCTCGCGAATCATATCTACACCAATAGTCGAAGGCGCCTCTCCATCCGTCAAATGTAATATAAATTTTATCCCCACTTACTTCACCAATAGTCGCCGGACATATTAATTGCGGATTTTTGCGATCAACTGCTTCCAATTTCATACCAACTTTGAATTCATTCGTTGCTGGAGTTAATGGCTCCTAATAATTTCAAATTATCGTAATTCATTCGTGAGACGAAATAATTGTCTTTACAATACTTTTCGAAAAAGTTTTGCCGGTGCCATTTCCGCTCCGTTCAAAGTTTTTAAAAGAAACATTGGCCAAGCCGATGCGTTCATTCGAAATCCTACAATTGCAATAATGAAATAAATAAATCCTTAAAATCATACTATACTTAAAAATTCAATTTACCTAAAGGAGGTTGCAGCATTCCACCATGCTTTTCGCAATAGCCAATTGGGTGGATATCAGCCGAATCAACCAATTGCCAAAAGTCATTTTTATTGTCTCCTCCATCCAAACGAAGTCGGAGACGAGGACCTAAAGTTCCAACAACTGTAGCAATGCAAGTAGATGTAAGATTCCGTGGGTCCAAAGCCTCCAATTTCATATCCACTTTAAATTCATTGCTTGGAGGCGCGGAATTCTGACAAGTAGAAGTGTTTCAGTAAAAATAAATGAAACTGTTAATTTTTTTTATTATATATACCTGCTTGAAACAAGAAGCAGGCGCCGGAACTCCTTTCGTTTCCTTCATATAGTTATCCCAAGTAAAACTAGTCGTGCCTATCAATAACAAGGACAAAAAAAAAAAAGACAGCAAAATTCGCGCAATTTAAAAAATATTCTTCTCAATTACAGTAATTAAATACTTATCTAGATAACCTTAACGTACTTGGCCTAATTATAAACTGTTGCGAACTCTGGGCGACTGATTTGGGGGGCCACCTATTGTCAGCTACTACTGATCTCTTGCCTTTTCCATCTGATTCACTTTTTGAATGGACTAAAAAATGTGAAATCAGTATGTGGAAGTTCGACCACCACGATTTCTCAATTTACGAATGAGGATAGTTTCGGACCATTAAAAACATGGTTTGAAAAAATATAATCCACGTTGTTCGCAAAATAGCGACAATTTGCAAGTTTAGAATAATAAAAAAATATAATACAACTGACAAGCACCACTAGAATAACTACATAACCTAACTTTTAGAACAAAAATCAGCTCCATGAAAGAGGGGTACATAAAGCGTCAAGACCAACATGCTAATACACTGTACTCAAAAAAAAAACATCCATCCTTGCAACACTCGAGACAATCACAAATTCACAATTGTCAAACTCAACTAATGCAACATCTAAAAAAAAATTTTTTTTTGCCCTATTACTATTGAATATACATTTCAGCTCAATATTTGTGATTATCTCTACGTGCTATATTTCGAGTAATAGTTACTGTGCATAAGTTAAGGTGTTGTCATACAATAAACAGTCATCACTTAAACGTAATCATTGGGTTGCACAATATTAATTTGTTTAAATAAATAAATATTTGCTCACCTTGTTCATATTGGTACATTTGGGATAACATAGGTTGCTTTCCTTTTGTACGACATTCTCGGGTTTGGTAACGCTGAAGACAATCATTGGTGCAAAACTCTCGAACCACGTTACTGATCGGATCCTCGTACGGAACAATTACATTGGTTATTATTCCTTTGCAGTTGCAACACAAATTTTGCTACGTTAAAATTATATTATGCAATTAATAATCAATAATTTTAAAACTAACCGCGAGCAACGGTCAATATTTTTTTATTACTTTTTTATATTCTGAAAGACAAACGTCAGAACAAAACTCTTTTTTTCCATTGAGTATAGGAAGATTCAATTTCATATCGCGCCTTAATTCGCCACACCAGGAGCATGCTTGTCGAGGACGTAAAGTTTTACCATGGACTTGAGCTAAAACCCATTGAAAATTAAAATTAGCTTGACACCTCAAAATACTTACACAATATTATTAATAAAGAAAGCCTAATACAAATTAATTTAAAAAAATTGAATGACATGTGCATTTACCATTAGCCATTACGAGGCATTATTGCAATTGAGCCACAAATTGATGAAGATATTATTTTGAAAATACCAACAGTCTCGGTTATATATCTTTAAGTCTTCATTTTAAACAATTATTATTTCAATCCAACTAAAAACAAAAAGAAAAAAAGTTAATATTATGCATAATCAATCCAATAATACCATTCAACGAAAATAACATCACATTAAGTGACACAGTAATAAGCTCCTAAATAAACTATTGTAAAAGTTAATCAAACCATTATTGTCCTACATATTTAGTATTCTGAAATGAATTCGTAAGACATAATAATTAATTTCAAAAATGAATTTACCTGAATGAAAGAAGCATAGGAATGAAAGGGGGAGTGACGCGATCTTCAGCTTTGAAGGAAAACTATCCAGACCGGCGCAGATATAAACAACCAAGTAATTCCATAACATTTAAAAAAATTAAACTAAATCTTGCGTGATGTTCATATTGGTTGTTGTGTAATGAAATCATTAATAATTTCCAATAAAAAGAGAATAATCTAATTCGAATCTTCTGCTACAGTATGATCAGATCAAAAACATGTACATTACGGTTATCGTGCCTAACCTTCTTGATTAGGTACAGCGACAGAGATAATGTTCCCAACACTCAAATTAAAAAATACATTTCCAAGTTAAATTCATTATAATTATATCTAAGCTATATTTTAAAATTTTTAAATAAAATACAGTTTTACTTTTATTTAAAAAAATTGTAAGAATTTATACGTATCAAATGATTTAAGGTTAGGTTTTCGTTGAAACACTATCTTTATTCACGACCACTTCTCTCGAGCCCAAGGAAGAACGAGCGGAGGAAGAGGTCTCACCTCGTCTCATCAGCCTTTCTCGTTTCCACTGGACTCGCCCAAATACTACTCGTCTGCGAAAGCCATGCGTTTGTTAACTCGCCTGTCTAGAACTCGCTTGTTTACTCGGCCCATCTGAATCGTGCTTTGGCGTCTTTATAATAATAGGTGCATATTTTGTGACCTCGTTCAATAATTTTGCGCCAGATTTGTGTAAGTGAATTCTCCATTATTGTTTATCCATCAATGTTTTAATTGGATAGTTATATTAATCAACTTTACGAATAATTGCAGTTAGTTGGGCATGATTTATATAATAACTTTGGGAAAGTTATTAACGGTGTTAGCATCTTAACAGCGTCGTCAAATCCGAGCATCAGAATTATCATTACAAACGATGCGATAGTATTCTGTATTGTAAATTTTCAACGTAAGTAAATCGGCGGGCTGTATTCAGTCTGCTTAAGCACATTGATTGATGTTTTAATAATAAAGTTTGCGAAAGAAGTTAAATTTTGTATTAATGTCAGAATCAATCACAATACACGCGGGTGCATTGCGTGAGAATCCGTAATAGGCCTAACAATGAAGCATTCATAATATTGACATAACCAATCATTTTATAAATTTATTCTTTATTTCTGTTATTTAATTTATGTTTTTGAATTGTGAATGTAGATTTTACAATTGAGTCATCGATCAATGTTTTAGAAATTGATTTATAAACCACCGGTAGAAAAAATAATTGATATTTTAATGTTTTATTAGCTTTAAAATGGTTCGTCGATCAACGAGAGGATTTAAGCGATCGCACTCAGCCGCTGCCGAGGTCCAAAATGTATGCGATTTGATTAATATTATTCTTAATGATTTTATTGGGTGGTTATACTTGACTATTGATGCTTTTTTTTTAGGAAGTTGCGAACAAGAAGATCAAAGTCTCAGCAGTTGTTAAAAAATCACCGGCTCCTTCTCCTCAATCTAAGCGCGTTATTAGGTACAGGCACAATATTAATTTCAATAATAAAAATGATAATTATGAAATTTTTAATTTTGTTGGAGCAGAAATGCAGTGAGCAAAACTAAAGTCTCTCAATCTAAACTTGTTACTAGGTACAGTAATAATTTTGGTTAATAAAAATGATTAATTACGCAACTTTTAATTTTGTGGAAGTAGAAATGCAGAGAGCAACGCTAATTCTCCTCAATCTAAGCGTGTTACTAGGTACAGTAATAGTTGTAGTTAATAAAATTGAATAATTAAGTAATTTTAATTTTTCGGGTGTAGAAATGCCGAGAGCGCTACTAAATCTCCGAGTAAAAATGTAGTTGCGAGGAAACCGACAAGATCGAAAGGAAATGTAAAAGTCGTTTTAACTAAATTGCCTACTCCAAGTAGTCCTGCAAGAGAAACGAGAGCAAATAAAAGTTTCAAACCAGCAAAGTTAGAAGATATTTTTAAATACTGCGTTAAAAAGATTTGGTTTTAAAAGTCTCTTTTTGTTGTAATTGATATTTTAGGACACCAAAACTAGAATCTGACGGCGATGAACATATTGGTAAAAAAAATGAACCCCGATTACTTCGGAAAAAAGCGACTAATATAAAAGTGGAAGTTTTAAAAAGTCCTAAGAAAACGCCCGCGAAATCTGAAAGGCAATTATTAAGGTATATTATTGTTAAAGTATTGTACGGTATTAATAGTTTTAAAATAATACAATTTTTTTTTTGCTTTGTGATAAATTGTGTCTAACAGCCCAACAAATGGTCGAAAAGTACCAGCTAAAGTTAAAATAGCGCAGAAACTTTCTGTAAGAGCTAGTCGAAGACTGTCTAATTCTCCAAAAAAGGATTATGCTCGTATGCAAGTCTTTGGGGCAGAAGTTGCAAATAATGTTAAAAAGATTTCTATTGCGAATAAGCTTTTGACAAAAAAACCGTTGAATAAAGGAAACCAAATCAAAAATGCACGTCCGAAGCGAACGCCTCCAACTAAAAGAACTGCGAATCAAATTCAAAATAAAAAAAATGTCAAAAGGCGGTTACCTAAAAGAAAGAAGAATATTTCGCTAACCCCGAAAATTGTAGCACCGAACAAAAGACGTTCTACAACTGTGAAACGAAATCAAAGACAACTTGTTAAACGTGTTTCAAAGAGTGTGAAACAACAAAATGGAATCGTTTATTCTGAAGCCGACGTTCAAATTGCAAAGAATAGTAAACTGTTTGTAAACCTTGAAAAATTGGTGCGTTTATTTATCATTTTTGTTTATGTTAAAGTTTATTTAAAAATTGCTTTTCTTTTTAGCAGCATTTTGAAGATTCTGATACTGGTAACATTCAAAATGATGATGTTGCCATTAAAACTGAAATCAACGGTGATAATTCTTTAGCGAATGACGGCGTTATCGAAAAAGACGATGCTGATAAAGATACAACCGAAGATGTCGATGCTGCTGTTAATGATGATGCTGGACCAATTGAAATGGAGGATGTCGATACTGTTGTTGATGGTGATGCTGCACCAATTGCAATAGAAGATGCCGATGTTGCTGTTAATGGTGATGCTGCACCAATTGCAACAGAAGATGTCGATGCTGGTGCAACCACTGATGCTGTACTTAGCACAACAGAAGATTACTCTTCTGGTACAAACACTGGTACTGTACAGAATACAACGGAAGATGTCGATGCTAATGACAAAAGCGGCATTGTAGACAATAATGACGAATCCGTGGATATTCCAGACAATATCAATGCAATGGATGATGCCAGTGAAAAACCCGATGTTCTCGAAAATGCGACGACTTATAGTACAAAAGACTTTCGGCTCAATTTAGTCGCTGAAGGTATTTTTTTAAAGCATTATAAAAATTAAAATGTAACCGTCTTTAATTTTAAAGAGTTGGATGGAAATCAGGACGCTAGCCAAGAGGAAGAAAATAAAGAAACTTCAAAATTAGAGACGAAAATGGTTTTGCAAATGGACGATTCAGATGACGAGAAAGAAGATGAGGACGTGGAATTAATAGAAGTTGAAAGTAATTGCCAAAAGGAACAAACAGCAGTTCTCAACGATGTAAAACCTAAAGACGTTCTGGTTGTGGAAGAGTTTGAGGATCCAAAATCTTCAACGAGTAAATTAGTTTTTTTTATTTATTATTATTTTATGAACTTCAAATAGGAATAATAATTAAATATAAACATTAAATAGGTGAAGCCGATGCGGCTGATTTGGATTGTGACCCTATTGAATCCGTAGAAGATATTGTAGCGAAACTTCACGGTTCAGTCAGCGAAACTTTGGACTTATGCGAGACGCATTTCAGCAAAACTAAGAAAACAAAGAAGGAAACCACTACCGAAGTGGAATTGAAGATTACTTATTCCAAGTGCCACGTGCAATTAGATTCTGACGAAGAGAAGCAGTTAAAAACTATTACAGTAAAGAGCGAGCAATTATCAACTTTGAAAACTATGGAGGAAATTAGTGATTGTTCGAATGAAATCGAGACTTTTAGTGCGTCTCTAAAGGCACAAGTATTACGTCGATATGTTTTTAATCCAAATTGCGATAAAAATGAAAAGGTTTCGTTTTCAATCGTGTCATACGATGTCGGTGGCCAAAAAGATCATCAAGACTTAATCAATGAAATTATTCTCTTAAAACCCTCTATACTTTGTTTGCAAAACATAAACGAATCGTACTTTAAAAACTCAATAGAGTGTGGCCTGCGACTTCACAATTACAACGGAGTTTTTACTGGTCTGACTAACGGAGAAAACGGTTTGGCAATGTTTTACCATACTTCACATTTCGAATTAATACAAAATAGCGGCTATAAAGTTAACAATTTGCTGAATAAGGTATTAATATTGATCGTATTTCTATTATTAAATTGTGTTTGCAATTAATATACCTTTTAATTTTTTTTAGGAAATACAAGATATGGCCATATCGAATTTGGAAAAAGAACAGTTGCTGTCCTTTCTCGAATCTGAATTTGACCAAGCTAATATTATTAAAGTTAAGAGTAAAGTCAATGGGAACGAATTAACAATATGTTCAGTCAATCTGGCCAGTACAAACGAGCTAATCGTTGGAATTCAAGTACATTATTTAAAGTATTAATAAATATTTATTAAATGTCTTTATCAATCGGTTTTATTTTGTAGGCGTCAACTATTTTGAGTGAAGTTTTGCGGGGAAACTGCAAGGATTACATTATTTGCGGAGCATTTCATCTCGAAGAAGATTCATATCTGCATCAATTTTTAAAAGGAGGTTCCATGAATATCGATGATTTTGAAGAAGTAAAGAAGAAATTCTCAGGAGATGATGTCACAAAGGTAAATTCGTGTATTTTATAATATAATGGTATAGTCGAAATTGTGTGCTTATTTTTTTTTTTTTATTATAAAAAAATTATTTAGACTGATTTGCTTCGATCTTTACTGGAAGGTCTACAAAAAAATTGCAAAGATTTGAAAAGTAGTTACACTACAATTTTGGTAAGTTTTTGTATTTCGTTAGGCTATATTTTAAAATATTTAATAAAATATTTTACAGGGACACGAATTGTGCTTTCCGCTAAGTGATAAGAGGAAGATTAAAAACAGCATTTGGTTCAGCAATAGCGGTTTGCAAATTCGCAACGTTTTAGACGCTATTGCTAAATCTCCTTTAACAGACAATGTTTTGGAAAGTCACATTTCTCTTAAGTCGGAATTTCAGTTTATTTAATTCCTAACTAATTTAGTTTTTTAAATCAAATATTTCTTTCAGTTTTAAGCTTTCAAATATTGTTTTTAAATTTTAGACCCGCATCAATGAAATTCTTTGTACAATAATCATACACATTATTTTTTTTTTACCATTAACAAAAGTTTTGAAAGGAAAGCTTCTGTGATTTTGAGGGTAAAATTTAACAAAATCGTTAGCAATTCAGCGCGCGTCATACTTTATATTATTCAATGAGTTGTGATACGTCTCAAAATTTAAACTACAGGTAGACTGAATATTGCGCAATGTTTTTGCTGAGGATTTAGACATATAACTTGACGCTGGTAAATATTTATTCAACATTTCCTTGCATTTTCTATTGATTTGCGACTTTCCTTTTTTTTT
>JAQGAY010001415.1:0-14482 GCA_034698085.1 Polydesmus angustus | reverse complement strand
TTTTGTTTCCCACAGCTGTTGTATAGAAGTCCAATATTATATTTTTGAAAAAAAATTTCCGAGTAGATAAAGGAAAACACACATTTGTAAAAATCGAAGCCTGAAACTGATGTGTTAATCGATGGCAAAACAACTCAATAATATAAATATAATACTATTTTAAGTTAACGTGAACAATGAAGTTTCATAAACTTTCATTCAATGTATTAAAGATGTTTTCAATGAATCGGCAGTTTTATTGAAATAATATTACTACATTATTTTTTTAAAAAAAATGTTAGTAGGCCAACCAATTTTTAGGATTTTCCACAGTGAATTTTGCAATTTGTTGAGTGGTTATACCCTGCCCACGCATCATTTTGGGAATGGTGGAAACGAGGTGAGAATAGCCATGACCTCCGTAGTGAATCTAATAATAATAATGTTAACGTTAATCAACATTTGAAATAAGGAAATGAATACCGGTAATATGGAATTAGTTTAATGCAATAGAAATGAATTACCAATTTATGTTTGGAAAATAAGTCATGGCTAAGCAAAATCCTGTCTTCGTGTCCTTCCTCTACTAAATGTTTAATCAAATCGATTCGTTGTTGGTCAGTTATCGGAGCCGGGAGCTCTTTAATCAGGGCCTCAGATCCAAAATTATCAAGCGTTAAATACACCACTTTATTCTCATCTACCAATTGTAATATTTCTTCTTTTTTAGTCGGCCCTAAAATAATCGGAAATTCGTTATATACAGTATTTTTAATTTGTAGTTAAAATTGCGGCTAACAATCAATATGGGCGATGGCCATTTGATTTGTTCGACCACCCTCCTCTTCAAACATTCGGATAGCCTCGAGAGTGTCTTTACAATTGGTGGGTGGACGGAGAAAAACTGGGCAGCTTAGTTCACTTTGGACAATCGCAGCAGCTCGAAGGGAATTCTTTTCAAATTCTGAAATGTTAAACGGTTTTAAATGTCTATGTACACAAAATACAGAAAAATAATGGAAATACAGAATTCGGTAAAAACTAAAATTGTCAAAAAATTAGATAAAACTAAAAACATCTGAGCAGTTTACTAATAATAAAATTATTTTTAATACGGTAGAAAACTACGGTACAGGTACGTAAAAATGTAAGCAAATTTTGAAATCTGAAATAAAAATACATTAGTTGAAAAATTAGATCTTGAGGCAGAAATTAAAAACAGCAAACCGGACATAAAAACAGAAAATTATTATCCAAAAAAAATTAAGATTGATCAAAGCTAGAAAGCAATTCAATCAGCACAAAATTAATACGAAAGACCGGAAGAACCAACCGTGAATAGGCGCTTCTACTCCAACTTCACCAATAATCCCACACATAATGTCATTTTCATTTTTCAAATCCTGTAAGGAAGGAGTCATCTGCTGTCGAATAATCCCCGCCAATTTTTCAGTAGAATAACCGAGAACCGATTTCTCTTGAAGTTTGTGCGTATAAAAACCTATAAAAAAACCAATTTTTAATTTTAAACGCTACGACAGATATATTTTTTTGAATTAAATTTAATTATTTAAAAAAAAAAGTTTATTAACCTGCTCCGGCTACAACGTTCACGTTAGTTTCTAAAGAAATTTTCTTCAGAGACGAAGGTTTGCGGTTCATTTCAAACGAAGATAAGTCTACGATTGTACCGCCTCCGTTGGATTTAAATATATTCAAGTCTTCGATAATAGCAGCTTCGGCGTCATCATCGTTGAAAACTAAATTGTGTAGATTGTTTAATCTAAAATTGAAAATTTGAAAAACAATTTTACATTTTTGTAGAATTTAATGTTAGTAAAAAAAGATAAACAAAAGTGAATAACTTAATAAATACCACAAGAAAGGCGATTGTAAATAAAAAGTTGAAAATCGAAGACAATTAAAAAAAAATAAAGAAATTTGAGAGATTAATAATTAAAAACAAATAAAAATTGAAAAGAAAAATGTTAAAAGATACATCACCGGTAGTTAAAAGTAAAAAAAAAGGTGATTAGATAATAATACCAGTGCAGTAATAATAATTAACAGAAATTAAAACAACAAAAGTTTAAAATTGAATTCCCAACAATAAATTTAAAGTAAAAGAAAAATGCTACAAAAACATTAATTTATTTACGGATTTTGACTGATCCACTTATAGGTGCTTTCATCAAGTTTTACATCTCCTAAATGTAATTCTTTACTTTTAGTTGGTGGAATATAAAACTTGCTTGCATTCATTGACAAATGTTCATGTGCCAAAGTGAATCCCAGTTGATCGGGATCGATTAATCCCAACACTATAATATTAATTTGATTAATTAAATAACTTAATTTCTGTAAACTTTAAAGTACAGTACCTGTATGCACTTTCTTAGCTGTCATTTTCTTTTTTTTTCAATTTCCTCTACACGTAATACAACGATTGTGCATTATTTGCAGATAAATTTCAACTTTTATCAGTTTGAAGGTTGCAACGAGTATCAATAAAATTTAACCTTCAACATGCGTCATCCAATCATAGCCATCTTCATAAAGAAAAAAAAAAACATTTTATTTTAATATGTCATGGCGATTTCACTTAAACAGCGGCGCGTTAATTTTTGCACTTTATTTAATTATTAAAATAGTATTACATTAAAATTCACAAAAAGAAATGAATATACAGGTACCGTATAATTTTGTTTACTCTTATAACGATAGGCCTATTCAAAATAATTAGTTTACAGGTAAATATTTTTTTTAAAAAAAATTATTGTATGTCTATGTGGGTTCCTTTTTCTTTCTCATATTTCCTGAATAATAATATTGTTTTTGCTTATACGAGTTTACGACATTTAAACTGCCGCAGTTTAAATACTTTCTACCTGTGGTTTAATTGTATTTTTTTAAAATACAATTTTGTTTTTTATGTACTCGCATATTAATTTTATTACTGCATTTCACTGTGTATTATTTAAATGTGCCTACATGTTTATTTTAACTCGGATAATAAGAAAATAACGTAAACAAATTTGCATTAAATATCAACAAATAAACATTTTATTTTAATACATGTACATGTATTTTTATAATCTTAAAGATTGTTTATCTTAATCGTTAATCTTTTAATTTATGATTGGGCTGGTGACTGGAAGGCCCCAATCTTTCTTTATGATATCAGAGCCCATCTCCCCAATCATAATAGTAGGACCATTAGTATTTCCAGAAACTACTTCCGGCATAACAGAAGCATCAACAACGCGGAGATTTTCCGCTCCGTAAACGCGGAGATGCTGATCAACGACAGCGTTAGGAAATTTAGCTTTATCGGCCATCGTACAAGAACTAGTGGGATGGAAGTTAATGCTGATAAAACTTCTAGCTAAACATTCCCAATAAGCATCCGATGCATAGGTTTCATTTTTGCAGGTTGGGAAAGTTGCGTTGTGAAAAGTTGAGCCATATTGAGACCAGACTTGATCGTTACCAAATTGCAAAGCAACTTTAATACCTATTTTAAAAGGTTTAAAAATAAAACATATAATTTTAAATCATCTTCTATGGTACGACAATTTCGCCATTAGATTACCTTTAATCATAACTGAGATATCTTCTCTACCCAGATCAGTGTAATAAGCTGGGTCAATAAGAGGGGCGTCGTAAGGACTGCTACTTCGAATTGAAATTGAACCTCTACTCTTGGGCCGAAGGAGTACTGGGTATATGGAGTAGGTATCTTTCCAGATAATTGGCTCGTAATAACCATTCCATACCTAAAAACAATACCGTTTCATAAAATTATTAGTTATAACGAGTAAGTAATAGCGATCGCGGTTACTTCATCGGTAAAACCGATAGTGTATCGTTCTCCAGTGCCACCGTCTGAAGCTGGACTACCACTGAAATAAAAGAGTTGAATGTCTGGATAGTCTTGGGCTGCTGCGGCTGGATCAGTGTGAATAAAAGCAGTAGCCTCAACTTGAGCAGGAATTGTCAAGGGACCTACAAAATACGATTTGGGTTATATGTGATTTCGTTTGGTACTATGACTGTGAGATAAATCTCTTTGGAATTAAGAATACTGTAGTTAATAGTGTAGTATGGAGTCACATAATAACCTTATTAATTACCATTTCCTAAGTCAGCCCATTCAGCTTCAGTTTTGTTGTTGATGACTCGTTTGGTGACCAAAGAAAGTGGTTTGTCAATCAGCCATTCAATTCCGCCGCAAGCGACATGGTCTTGGAAGTTTTGGCCAACACCTTCAGATTCTACAGCCACAGGGATCTATCACATATCGTACATGAAATTAAACGAGATAAACTAAGGTATCAAACTAAAATGAGTTATTTACGCTATATTTGCTTAATACGCTTTTTGGACCAATTCCGGATAACATAAGGAGTTGAGGAGAATTCAAAGCTCCAGCAGATAAGATGACATCTCTAGTTACTAATGATTGTTGTGTTTTACCATCAATGACATATTCAACTCCCACAGCTTTGCTTCCTTTCATTATAACCTGTAAAAATCATTATAACTTGTAACCTATAGTTTATTGTTTCATTTAGTGGGATGGTTTTATTATAGAATTTAAATTGCGCTTCTAGTTTTCAAATTATGAAGCTAAACATTAAATTTAAATATAAAAATCATTCCAACTGCTTTTGCATTGCAATATTGCAGCCAAAATGTTGACGTTGGTAACCTTAGTAGCCAAAGCTCCAGTTTTCAGGATAAAGTTTGGTCTGGTATTAACAATTGGCCATAAGTAGGCTTTATTTGTGCTGCATCTTTGACCATCTCGAATATTCGATTGAATAAGTTCGACTCCTGAAAATAATGTTTTTGTAGACAAATGTATTCAAATTTTTCAACAGATCAATTTTACCAGTTTGGATGGCAGCGTTGTAGTCGGTAGTTTTATATCCATTATCATTTGCCGCTTGGACGAATGCATCGGCTAATACGGTGTGGTAAGGAATGTGTCCAATTGTCATAGGGCCACCTCTGTGATGAAATTTTGCTACATTTCAAAAGTTAACGAAATTTTAGTTGGTTTCCTCCAAAAAACATTTCAAAATTACTTTACCATTGTCTCCGGTGAAATTTCCGGTCCAATTTTCCAATTTCATGAAATATGGAAACACCTGGTCAAAACCCCATTCATTATTGCCGTAAACGCTGGACCATCTTTCGTAGTCTTGTTTGTTACCTCGAACAAAAATCATGTAGTTGAGAATGCTGGAACCACCCAAAACGTGTCCTTGAGGCCAAAGACAGGTCTAAAAGTAAATAATTTTATAATTACTATACGGTCTTGTCTTAGTTTTCAAGTGTTGTGGAGTGGGTTTTACCTGGTTTTTGACTCCTAAGCATGTGTTTTCTTGGCGAGTAGAAGTGAAATTCCAGTCAAGTGGACTGAGTTGAAGACCACCGGCTAGTAGCGGAACCTCGCTCTCTAAGGTCTCGTTCTGTCCAGCTTCCAAAAGTAACACTCGTATGTTTGGTAGTTCTGTTAATCGATTGGCCACAACATTTCCAGCAGCTCCAGCTCCAACTATTAACAAAGTCATACTCATTAAATTAGCTGTATAAAAACCTTAAGTTTGACTGGTTTTATTGAAAATTTTGTTCAGGTGAGGTTTACTATTATTAAGATTTCAATGCAAGTTTCGGGATTTTTTTATTAGTTATTTTACACTTACCAACGATAAAGTCATAAATTTCTGGTGCGGAGCTGGATATTTCGGGCGTCTCATCGCAGAAGGCAACTCCGGCCACAGTAAGGAAAAGGACGAATGCTCCAATCGGAGGCATTTCAACCCAATTTCAATGAACACTGAAATTTGTGCACTTTTCCATCGGAAAACCGACGTTATTTATACGGTTTTAAAATGGTTTACCTTATTTTTTTAATTAATTTTTATGCGCCATTTTCCTGTTCATTAATAAACCCGACCTTTTTGTGAATGAAAATGGCACCCATCCGCAAAAATCAATAATGGCTAATTAAAATTTATGTTCACCGCTTTTAATTAACGTAAACTACAACTACAGGACGCTATAATATTACTATAATATACTTTCGTTCGTAAAATTATGACAAATATTTGGAATGAACACGTAGCGTTTACAAGAAAAGTGAATTCAGAATTAAAACCGAAGAAAATCAATGTAAAACATAGTTAATAAAGTGCAATTGAGAGATACAAAGCTTGTATTTTGTAGGGATGATCGAATACTTTCAGAATAAATTAGAAAATAAAACATGCATTATGTACGATAACTTTTGTTAATGAATTTAGATGAATTTAATTACTATCGTATTACTATTTTATTTTTGAGGTTTTAATGACTGCAGTTTTACTTTTTACTTAAAAATATATACGGTATTTTGATTAAGCTGAGTACTAAGGAATTGTTTACATTTTTTTTATTTATCTTATAATTTAATATGTTTATTTTAAATAATTGTTTTTTTATTTGCTCAGTTATTGGGCATCCAGTTTTATAAATAAACTGAACATCGTGTTATTTTGTTAGCGTGAGAAGCGATCAATTTACCGGAATCTATAATTATTTTAAAACAAAATAATTTTTTTTTGTTCCGACTTAAACTACGAAAAAGGGGGTTTTACAGCTACGTCTTAACCTTGTTGTTCTTATGTCAAGTGCGTCTGGCAATTGTCCCACTTTTTACAACCCTAACAACTTTTTTTTAGCTCACTAAAAAAATGTTTTCTTTTTTTAAACAAAAATTTATTATTTTTTTCGAGTTGCGTAAACATTTTTTTATAATACCAGTATATAAATAAATAATTATTCTCCGCAATTATTTTTTTAAAAAAATAGTAAAAAAAAAAAATGAATAAATATTTAATAAGATTTGTATTATCCAATAACTTCGATCGGTTGTTTCTCCGAAAGCAAAAGTAGGGCAAAATGAATTGATTTTGAGTCACGTATGACGCATTACGACGTCACCGTTCAATCTCGTTTTCACCATCACGAAAAGTACGCGTTGAAAACGTAGAAACGCCGCTGAAACTGCGCAGAATCCACATTGTCATTGTTTTCGTCGCGCAAAAAGCTACACGTACGGGAAAGAAATTTCGCCTTAAAATTCCATTTATATATACGGTATACAGTAAAAATAAACTGTCATGATGCAGCGCACGAGTGTTTTGTTCTCTTTGATATATGACTCTACGATGCGTTCAAAGTTAAAGCCAATGTCGTTCCCTGTGAAATCATTCTCCGTTTTCGTGTATAATTGTTAAAGTGGGTTTATTTATAGAGCTTCTCTCTCATCCCACATCATAATGTTTTATCACTGGAGTGCTGGACGTAGAAACGGTGCGAGTAACGGTGGTGGCGGAGGAAATAGCAACCTAACGTCCGTTTCTCATAGCGTCAACATGGATTCGTCGACGTGTTCTGCCGCCAACAACGGAGCCAATGCGGCATCAGCGTCCGCTAACAACCGTCATCTTCGAACGCATTTATTTTTCGGAGGCGGAAACGGCGGGCCCAACGATCAACCGCCATCTGGGGTAAATAACCGTCGAAATTCGCAACTTTACAATCTGAATGATTTTGATAATTACGGTAATTCCGAAAACCAATCTCCGGGTCCCAACGATGGTAGCCCCAGCAGAGGAGGGCGTTTTAATAACAGCCCCAATCGGTGTAAAAATGCCAACGGCAAAGATCAAAGAAATAATAATTTGGACGGTGGGCGTATGGTGCAAAATAACATTAATAACGCGTCAATGGTCAACCAAAATAACAATAATAACAACGCGAATATCCGGGCCCCATTTATCCAAATCTCCTGCCCTACCCCTATCGAAGGACTGCCGCCCACTCCTTTCGGCGCGAATACTCCCGGGACCCAACAGAGATCTCGTTCATCCACTCGAAACTCTATTAAAACCCCCTCCCCCGCCAGAAGCGCTTCTTCCACGGGCGTCCCGGTCACCGGAAGACAACTCACGCGGATGGGCCGTTCGGCTTCCAACGCAGGCTCCACCGCTTCGTCGTCCTCGGACACGGTGGTCACTGTGAGTTTGGCTGGGGCTATTCAGCAATTACACGAGGATTGCTTTATCATTCCCGCTCATCGAATGAACAACTTTCTCCCTATGTCCCTGGTACGTTGAAATAATTAAAAAAGTCATTCGAACTTGGTCACTATTTCATTCGAAAAAGAGAGAAAGTGACCGAGTTGAAATGACTCGCTCTTTTCTTTATTGTTTTACATGTATTTATTAAATTTTAGATCGTAGTTTGGGGGATTGGAATAATTTATTATTAGCGTATTAGTTTTGTTCGACCTTGTTATTCCGGGGGTTATTGGGGTCAATCGATATTGTACTATGTGACCTATATGTATACGCAAAGGCGACAGGCAGCACAGGCTTTATCAAATTTTACCGTTACAGTAGACTTCGCAATAATGGCCCCTCGCTTAATAGCGTTTCGCCATATTGGCGCTCATAAATTTTCATTCATGTCACTTATTCCTATCGTTCTCAGGGTTGTGCCAAGCTGAATTGCAGCCCATAGAGATTCACTTAACGGCGTTTTTCGCTTAATTGCGCCATTATTGCGGGAGTCTACTGTATTTTGAAGGAGCTTAAGGTTTTATATTATTTAAAGATCTTTGAAACTTAATTGATTATGTTTAAAGTCTATTTTAGATTGGTTTTGTTTTTGTGGAAAGAATTAGTTCATCATTATTTGCTTAATTTTTAATTAACTTTTGCTTACTCTAAAATTTCTTTCCTTTTCGTATTTAATTACTTTTATTTACTTGTAAAAATGTAAATAGTTTTTATATGTAGGCTATAACAATTTATTGCATTTTAAATATCTGTCATATTTTTAAAACCTAAATCTTGGTTATTTAATCTCATGGGCTCAGGCCTCTAAACTCAAAATCCAGCGCTGTGTATTTCAAGGATCCTTGACTGAAGCTCATCACGAGAGAATGTTCGTCTTTAAATGCGCTACTTTCTCCATCTAGAGCCTTTTCTCTTTCTTTCTTCTTAGTTCTTTCCTAAGAAATTGAAGATTAATCTTCACTAAAACCCTTTCGCTTGCGCAAGCACGTCCAAAACCAATCTCTTTCTATTAATTAGGACGAAACGCAATATCCGTCAAAGAAAACCAAGCAAACAACTACTGTTATAAATTTACTTGCAATATATATTATACTGCAGTTTGCAATTTGGCTTTAAAAGATTTAAATGCGTTCACTTAATTATTTAAATCAATGCAGCTTAATTAATTAAGTGAATACATTTAAATAAAACGGAGTTATTCCGTTAGTTTGTTTAAAAGTAGAGCTCAGCAATTTAATTTATTTAATTGTGTGGAATAATCTACTTCCCAAATTAACAACAAACTTTTAAAATTGCCATCTAATATCGTAAAATGTTTTACTAAAGAAAAGAAAAAAGCTTCCAGTAATAAAAACAATCAGCAAAGCACTCCCTGTAGTGCGTTATCTAACTAATAAATTCAGAAAATATTCACTAAATATGAAAAATAAATTTAGGAAAACCCTAATAACTATAGAAAAAAGTTCGTCAACAAACTGCTGAAATATTTATATTAACGGTTCCGTAACTAAACTTATACGGTAGCAAAGAAAAGATTAATTTACTAGTTAAATAACAATTTCCTAATATTAACCAGCTCATACACTAAAAACCACTTATTAAAATCCAAGAGCTACATAATGAAACTCAAAACCAATTTCATAAAGACCGGTACAATCATTTACTAATACTTAAGACCCAAAAATTAATTCCCAAAATGACGTTTTGGGAGTATTGTGCAAGAATATCTTTTGGATATTATTTCTAATTTTGCGAATCTGGCAAATATTTTGAGGTTGTTATAACTCTAATATCAAGATAAACTTAATACAGATGAACTTTCGTATTTATTTTATTTGCAAATGTTATTTTTAGTCGGACAGTGAAAAGCAACAAGTAGGTTCGTTAAACATGATGCACGTAGATGACCCAAAGCTGTGCATCATCCTTCACTTTGCCGAACCATCATCACCCAGTCTCAATTTGCAGCTAACGGCTCTTCGATCTTCCTTGTCTCGTTTACAAGCTACGTCCACTGCCTCCGAAGGAATGATCCTCATGAACATTGAGAGAAGAGGTGAGGAAAGTGAGAATAAAATTCATCTACTTAACTCCATCCTCTGTTGTATTGTTTCGCCTAGTACATACATTTAACCATCAAACTGCACAATAATAATTGATATACAGTATAATAAAAAACAAGTTTTCAAATATGGCCTCTATAACTGAGTCGGCACGTGTAACCATGCTTACGCGCTCACTTTGACGACGAAAGCTTTTGCGGACTTCCAGCTTGCACCTGCCGGCTGCATCTCGGCATGTGCGGGCATCCACCATAGGATTAATGGAAATTTCTTTGTGCGCATTAATACGTGCCGACTCAGTTGTAAAGGTCATTTTTTAAAGATTGTTTCGTATTATTCAATCGGATATGTTGCTGAATGTAAATCTAAAACCACTAATTCATTTCCATTAACATTGGACTGATTTATTAATTATTAAAAAAGTGCGTTCTCCGTGGGACACCCTATATATTATTACCCGTCAAAATATAAGGCAAAGATGGTTTTTCCAAATAATTGCCTCAGTGGGGTGGATATAAAGCAGTTAGACGTTGATTAAAATTTTGTATGCGTTAAATCTATATACGGCATAAGCACGATCTAAATTACGTACATTTATTTTAAACCTTTAAATTATTAAATGACAGAAGTATGTCATGCATAATATAAATACTGTACATAAGGTTTATATTTTCCAAAATTCACTTCACTTACTTTCTATTCATGTCAGCATTGAGTACTTATTAAATTACAGTATTTATTTTCCAATAAAAAATACTTGTAGCCGAAAGTACTACCGTATATTATTAAGATGGTGATACTTTGAGGATATTTTCAATGAGCAGCTATCGAATGGATCGAGGCATTATATCGTTACAGGAAAATTTTGGGGTGGGGATATTTTACTTAAATGGTTTGCGTTGAAAGCATTGTACTGAGTATTGAGTATTGTGTCGCAAGAATATAATACAGTAATAATTATTAAAAAAAAACTGTGGGTATACGTTCTAAAGGCGAAGACATTTTGCCTGTGACAACCTTGCCTGTTTTTAATTATCGACGAGCTAATTCAAACAAGTTTGCTCAAAATCTCGTTTACTTTTTATTGCCACCGGATTTTTTAATTCTAGATTTAGCAACAAAAAATGTGGGCATGAGCAGATCTACAAGCACAAGAAAAGTACACACGTATAAGATAAACAAAATCAAAACTTTTTATTTAATCTTCATCTTAGGCACCGCATCATAGATTTAATCACATAAAATATCAAATTGAGATTAGCGTAAAAATTTTTTAAAATTAAAATAGATCTTCTGGTTTCCATGAAATACAATATTATTAGAAAGCGTGTGTTTAATTATGTTGTACGGTGGCGATATCTTATTGTAATTAGCTAAGGTTAATTGAACAGGATCATGAACCGGCCACAACGTAGACCTATAACATAGATTTAGTCACATGATAATTTTCATATTGGCGTATAACAACATTTAAAATAATAAAACAAGATATTTTGATGAGATTGATAGAATAAATCCAGCAGTGTGGAGGGGTTTCCTTATGAAAGAATAGTTTAATAAAAATAAGAATGATTGTGTATCTTTGCCAGCTGACCCTAACAGATTCCCCTTGATAGGTTATTGGCTTTCAGACATTTATTGCATTGACTATCAACTTTAAAAAACTCGTCATTAGATTGAGAGTTTTTTTTTTATTATTATTAGTCCGTGAAACTGTTGGCTGCATAGGCCTACTATAATATTAAATGATGGTTTTCGTTTCTTGCTATTTCATCCTGAGGGAATTTAATGCCCACGTTTATAGTGATGTGAGTGATGGCACATAATTATTATAGAGCGTTTTTAAGCCAAAATGTCTCTTGTAATGTGTCATGCTTATGCATTTATGATAGAATGTTTAACGACAACAACTTTTATCGGTGACTAACATGGCTTTGACAGTGATGACAAAATACGAGTAGTTACGAGTGCGCTTGTTTTTGTAACGCCCTTCCATTAATCCTAATCTCCTGTTTCATGATTAACTTGAATATTAATAATAATTGCAGCCAGCTATCCCTTCATCGTGTACCTGGTGGTGAATTCAGCACAGACCACACCATGCGCCTTCCTTCACACCTACAACAGTATCATCGTGGAAGAACTTAGTCCGGACAAGTTAGGAGTGGAGGATTCCATGGAATTTCCAGGCGTTAATTATATCTGTAAGCGCAATAATAATGTTTAACGAGAGTTAACCACAAACTTTTGACAACCCTTCTATAATAGTTAGACTTAACAAGGGTTTGAAGTTACTGGGAAATATTGCAAAACACAAACTAAATTTGTTTTTCTCTATTTTGTTTGGTAGCCGGTTACGAGGAAGTGGCTACAATCGCCAGACCACCCATCGATATTCATCCTAAAGTACCTTCCAATCAAAAATCTGGATTTCTTATTACCATTTTTAAAGTTTTTCCCGGAGATGATAGAGAAAAGTTGGAGAGAAGCTGGCTACTGTGGACAGGTTAGTCAAACGCCAATATAAAAATAAACCAGGGGGAGGCAAATTAGATTTACGGTCTAAATTTCTTTTTTTGATAAATAATAATAAGTTATTAATAACATTCTAAAAATGAGTTTTGGCTGTCCCTGATTACAAATTAACACTGTAATCATGCAAAGAATGTCACTTTTAAGATTACGTTTTATACATATTTTAATTCGCTCGTAGTTGGAAAAATTGCCCAGTGGAACAAGTGTCAAAGTGTATAATCAAAATAAATGTGCTAAATTTATTTGTTTTAGGTGCTCGAGTAATTTATAAAAGCCTTCCAAATTGTTTGGGATTGAGAAGAATCACTTTCCACAAAAAGTTGTGGCCGGATGGAGGAATTACTTATGTCCTCATGTGCGAATGCACGGAGATGATGGACTACGTGACCATAGCTTGCGGATTCGTAGAACATCTTAGAGCCAGATGCTGCGGATATACAGGTATCTACAAAAACGTGGAAAAGTTTTAAGAAATTAATTGAAGGGAGAGATTTTTTGCAATAAATACACGTTCCTGAGACAATCAAGTGGGAGAGGGATCAGCGTCATCCAGCGGATCATGTCTGCTTCCAAAACATAAAAAATAACACTATTCATTAATATATACAAAAAGAGTAAATTAACAAAAAAAATATATACCGGTACATATTCAAAATAAATAAAATATAATATTAAAAAAAAAAAAATACAAACTAAATATATCATTATATTTGAAATTACACTTAACCCTCGATTTACGTTAATTCGTAATGATTAAATGCAAATTGAATTTTTATAACTATTTTTCTAATCGACACCATACAAATTTTAAATAAGAAAGAAACATTAATTTTCTGCAATTTATTTTATAATCTCATAATTGTTTCAAAGGTTTCTAATACTTTTTTCAATTATTTTTAATATTTTTCTCAAATACTTTTCACTTTTAATAATTTTTTCACTTATTTATCATATTTTATTCCAATATATTTAACATTTTATTCAATTGTGATTATGTGTTTAGCCTTTTTTCATATGTTTTAACTCTATTTTCAAATATTTTTAACTTTTATTTTCAAATATATTTAACTCTATTTTCAAATATTTTTAACTCTATTTTCAAATGTTTTTAACATTATTTCATACAAAAATTTGGCCAAAAAACTCACTCGTGTGCCAAAAGAAATTATAAAACTGTTTTAATTATAGCATAATGATTGCTAAAAAAATGGATAATATATACACATATATATATTTAAATTTTGAGAGAACAATATCTCACAACAAAAACTAATTTTGCGTAAATCGAGGGTAAAGTGTAATTTTAATTCACATTTTGTCAAAAGTTGTTGTGGCCAAACGTCGTATACAAAATTCTATTTAATGGTGTTTTCTATGTAAATAAGAATGCAGCTTGATCTCATTTTTTTTCTATGTAAATATTGTATAACATTTTCGCAATCGAATTCTGCCTTAAATATACATTATTATGATATTATATATTATGAAATATTTGTTATGTACATTGAATTATGTAAAATGTGCAGCTGTTTATTCCATTTATAAACGAAATTTTTTGAAACAGAATAATTATTGTTAAGGGTCGTGCAAACTCAAAACAGTTTACAATAGATCAAACAAAAACCAAACCCGTAAAAATAGTTAAAAACACGCTTGAGGAATTTGCATTTTTTTATTACCGGTATTTAATTGAGTGAACTCATTATTAAATTACAAAAATTTCAAAAATATTTTAAACCGAAATTAAAGAAATAATTCCTAATATTTCCTTAA
>JAQGAY010001414.1:0-14494 GCA_034698085.1 Polydesmus angustus | reverse complement strand
AGATAATTTATAATTATTTTTACAAACCAATCCTGTCATTAACCTTCCTCCAAAATGTCATTAGCATCGTCCTTTCTTTTCTGTTACTAACGTTACCTAAACCAGTACACCCAATTTTAAGAATTAGTTTTAATCATAATAAATAAGGAAGTGATTCGTAAATAAAAAATTCGTTACCAAATATTATGAGCAGAGCCCTTTGTTACCGTTATCAACACTCAAACTACTCATTTTAAATCCCTTTGTTTGCTCCAAATGCCATTCACTCTTTTCGCAGAGGAGAAGAGGAAGTGCCGTCAGCCGTCTTCCATGCCGGACGCAGCACGTGACTAGGATATGACGTCAGGTCTGCGGTTTTGCGGTAATGCGGAATCCGCTTTTGGCTTTTCTGCTGTTTTGTATCTGCTCTACCAACGCACAGGATAATTTTCGTGAGGTAATAATTTTATAGAAATAATTCATTGTGGAGTTATTAAAATATTTAAGTTTATTTGTAAGACACGCAGATATATTATATGAATCTTATATAAATGCTTTAACTTTTATTAGCTCAGTTATGAAGTGTAACTGCGTTTTGCAAAAGTTGTTTTAGTTTGTAATAATTGTTTTTCAAGCTGACAAAGTTAATTACAACTCGTGATCTGCGTAATTACAACGTTAATTATTGGTTTTTAGAATTATAATTTTAAATATATATATACATACATATATAATAATCTCTAGAACATTGGGCAGGAGATTTTGGTGATGACATTGTTAAATTTATTTGTTGAGTATTTTCTTGACACTAACTTGATAGATGTTTGATGTTAGACATTTTTATAATACAATTTATAGTTTGATAATTTTATTTTTTAAAAAAAAGAACAAAATTTATTTAAAAAAAGAACAATTTCTGGCCAGGGGGAGAAGAAATGGGGGGGGGGGGCAGAAATGGAACGCACGCTCCGCCGTCACGGTTCTTTAACACGCTCCACGATTTCGCGCTTGTGCAATATAAATTTGTTCTTTTTTTTTAAAATAAAATTATCAAACTATAAATTGTACGGATATTATAAAAATGTCTAACACCAAACATCTATCAAGTCAGTGTCAAGAAAATACTCAACAAATAAATTTAACAAAGTCATCACCAAAATCTCCTGCCCAATGTTCTAGAGATTATAGAGAAAGAAAGCGAAAATTAATTACAGAAGTCAACGTAGCAAAATCACCACCCAAAACTCCTGCCCAATGTTCTAGAGAATATAGAGAAAGAAAGCGAAAATTAATTACAGAAGTCAACGTAACAAAATCACAACCCAAAACTCCTGCCCAACGTTCCAGAGATTATAGAGAAAGAAAGCGAAAATTAATTACAGAAGTCAACGTAACAAAATCACCACCCAAAACTCCTGCCCAATGTTCTAGAGAATATAGAGAAAGAAAGCGAAAATTAATTACAGAAGTCAACGTAACAAAATCACAACCCAAAACTCCTGCCCAACGTTCCAGAGATTATAGAGAAAGAAAGCGAAAATTAATTACAGAAGTCAACGTAACAAAATCACCACCCAAAACTCCTGCCCAATGTTCTAGAGAATATAGAGAAAGAAAGCGAAAATTAATTGCAGAAGTCAAGGTAACAAAATCACCACCTAAAACTAAACGAACCATTACGGTATGTTCTATTGTTTTTTTTTGAAAAAAAAATACCGAAACTGAAAAAAATACAATAAAGAAATTAATCATCAAATAAAATAAAATATAAAAATAAAAAATAAATTTTTTTTTTCCGAAAAAAAAAGTTCTTTTATTCAAATAAAATAATTATGTTTTAATTAAATCTTTATTAAATTAAACCGAAGATATGGATAAAAATTAATGTTAATAAAATGTTGTAAAAAAATATACCGGTAGAATATAATATTAATAACATTATTTTATTTTTCCTGAAGAAATATCTAACTACTGTATTTGTGTTTCAATTCTAGCGTGCGTGTCAACCAGACACCCTCTTGCTTTAGATCGCGGCGTGTTCGAAATAAGTAAGCTGACTTTAAACAAATGTGCTAATTACGTTTAGCAAAACTAAGGTAAAACAAAATTATAAGTATAATTAAATTCAACTGTAATTTATTACGTGTTTTATTATAATTCAAGGTTGGCCGTGCAATTTGAAGAGTTTTATGTCTGCCAAACTGCTATTTTTTCAATTGAGTAATACTGTATGGAGATCGAAATTTTCTTGTAACTTCCAAAGTTTTACCAGAAAGTCAAATATTATATTGAAAATGGATTGTAGTTCCACGACAAACGTTGCCGGATCTTCGTTCGGCGACCTTAAATTTGATAATTTAGTTTTGCGTAGTCTTCCTATCGAAGAAAATCAAGAATCTTATCCCAGAACCGTTGCCGGGGCTTGCTTTTCCAGAGTTCCGCTTTCTCCTGTAGAAAATCCTCAAATGGTATCGTGGTCACCCGGCGTGGCTCAACTATTAGATTTATCAGCCGAAGAAATGCAGAAAAACGACGCGGCCGAGTACTTATCAGGTTCGAAACTTATTCCAGGGACTGAACCTTCTGCTCATTGCTACTGCGGACATCAGTTCGGATATTTCGCTGGCCAACTAGGAGATGGCGCAGCTATGTAAAGTATATTCATATGAAATGAATTGAATTGAACCGGCCCTCTTGATTCTTGATTTTTAAGATGTTAATAATAATGTTTGCTTATTTTTTGGAAGGTATCTCGGAGAAGTAATTAGCAGTCGTAATGAAAGATGGGAGATTCAGTTAAAAGGAGCGGGAATTACGCCGTATTCTAGAACTGCGGATGGAAGAAAAGTTTTGCGATCGAGTATAAGAGAATTTTTATGCAGCGAGGTAGTTGGTTTTAATAAATTTTGCATCGAAACTGTAATTATTATAATATTTTTAAATTATTTTAGACTATGCATTATCTTGGTATTCTTACTACTCGAGCTTTAAGCTGCGTCACTTCGGATTCTCGAATAGATCGCGATATATTTTATGATGGACATCCCATTAAGGAACGATGTACAGTCGTGTGCAGAGTTTCTCCTACGTTTATAAGGTAAACATTTTTTTGGGTACATTTTTTTACGGTATAATATATATTTTTTTAAATTTTAGGTTTGGTTCGTTTGAGATTTTTAAAACTTTGGATCCTCTGACCGGGAGAGTTGGTCCCAGTGTTGGTCGCGTTGATATTTTGAATAAAATGCTGGACTATGTTATTTCAACGTTTTATAAAGAGGTTTGTTTATTAATATTAAAGTGTTTTTAAAATCCAAGAATCATAATTATCAACAAAAATTATTTCTCAGATTTACGACGCGCATAGCTCCGATGTTATTTTAATGTATACCGAATTTTATCGTGAAGTGGTGAAAAGAACGGCACACCTGGTGGCCAGCTGGCAATGTGTGGGATTCTGCCATGGGTATTTAAAATCAATTTTTGCTTAATTTTACTTTCTAATGGCTAATTTTAAAAACTCTAAAAAAGTGTGTTAAACACCGATAATATAAGTATTTTGGGCGTAACGATCGATTATGGACCGTTCGGGTTTATGGAGAATT
This sequence comes from Polydesmus angustus, assembly GCA_034698085.1. Classification (NCBI taxonomy): domain Eukaryota; kingdom Metazoa; phylum Arthropoda; class Diplopoda; order Polydesmida; family Polydesmidae; genus Polydesmus; species Polydesmus angustus. The sequence continues at coordinate 10,910 of JAQGAY010001414.1, read as the reverse complement.
TCAACCCGGATTTTATTTGCAATGCATCAGGTAATTTTAATATTATGATTGAGTATTTTTGAATTAATTAATTAGTTTTATTTATTTTGTAATTTAAAGACGACGGTGGACGCTATTCGTACATAAATCAACCGAAAATGTGCGAATGGAATTTATATAAATTGGCTGAAGCTTTGAAATCAGTTTTACCGTTGGAAATTTCAAAAGAAGTTTTAAATGCAACGTTTACGGACGAATTTAATGAACGTTATTTAACGATAATGCGAAAAAAGGTTTGATTATTTGCTGCAATTTGTTTGCAAAAATTATTTATGTATTTAATTTTGTTTAGTTGGGACTTTTAAATAACCCGTCGCAGAATGACAAGTAAGTTATGTTTTGATTAATATTTTTGCGAACATAGGTTTAAACGTTTTCAAGAATAGGTGGAAAACGTAGAAGAATTATTGTTATTCAACTTTTAAAAATATTGATACTGTATATTGATTAGTTTAAAACTCATTTAAATTTTTATTATAACTTTGCCAAAAAATTTAATGAAAACAATAGTGATGAGATTAAAGTTTGGTGACAATTTTATTTTTAAGGGACCTGATCACCGAGTTTTTGAAGACTTTGGAAGAAACAGGGGGCGACTTCACCAACAGTTTTAGAATACTCAGCGAAATTCCTTTGCCGGAAGAACCGGGCTCGGATTTCCAAAAATCTTTCGAAGAAGTCGCTAATAAACTCATTGATTACGGTTGTTCCGCTGAAGATTTTAAAGACATGCACCGTCCACAAATGGCCGACAGGTAGGCACTTGTTTTTCTCTCTAGTCAAAAGCTAATATCAGTGTAATCAATTAATTTAAATTGCAGTCATTTTCGGATGTATGTGCAGATTTTGTCTCAACATCCAGAAGTTTTGGAACAATTGGGAAAAGGAGCAGACGCCTTGAAAAGGGAAATTGAACGACGGGAAAAGTTTGAACAAATCGAAGTAAAAAGAAATTGCTACACTAATTATTAATTTATGTTTAAAGTTATATAATACTGTATTTACTTAAATAGACCTTGACGAATGAGTTAAAAAGGAATCAGGACAAGAAAAAATGGACAGATTGGTTAAATAAATATGTCGATCGATTGAAATTAGAAGTCGCAGAAGGCAATAACGTTAAGGAAATTAATTTGAAAAGAATTCAAACTATGAATTCGATAAATCCAAGGTAATTAAAGTAAAATACTAATGTAATAACACTGTATTTTTCTTCAATTTTGAATTTTAAAATCTAAAACGAGAAATGTTTACTTTTAGATTTATCCTACGAAATTACATCGCACAAGTCGCCATAGAAAAAGCAGAGACCGGAGATTTTAGCGAAGTAAACAATCTCTTAAAAATCTTTGAAACACCCTACGTAGATGAGCCCCCAAGTATGAAAAAACCTCACTTGTCTACGAAAATGGAATCGCTCAATATCGACAAAGGTTTGATAACATTATTATTAATTGAGTTAATTGTTATAATTTTTAATTTCAAATAAACAATATTCAGATAAATGTGATAGCGGCAGCAGTTGTCATGCCATCAAAAGTTATGACGAAATGGCTCCATCGTGGGCTCGAAGTCTGCGAGTCACGTGATCTTCGTAAAGGACCACAAAGGTCCAGGATTTAGAAATATTTAGTGATGAGAGTGGATCTCTCGCATGAAAGTTGAGACAGAAAATCTTTGGGTTTGTCACAACTGGATTCAATCACTGATATATTTTTACTTTTTAGTTTCACAACAAAACTTAATCTTCTAACATTCTCATAAGATGTTGCATTTGTTTGCACTCTATAAAATATTTTATATATTATATTAATGCAGTAAGAACATAAAAATATATCATTGTCGGAGCTTAAAATATTTTGTTTACCACTTAAAAGAACTCTCAATTTATTGGGTGTAATCGAAAATGCGATTGGTTGTTTTTCGTCGCCGGATTTAACATCGAAACACAGTTCAACTGTTGGTTCGTTAATGCTCTATAACAATGAAGATAATTATTTGAAAAGAGTCGGTCTAAATTCTAAAATATATTGAGAATTAAAAGTACTTTTATTTGACTAGAACCAAGAATGTAGTCTACTCTCCAACGAATTCCATCAATTTGGTTTACTAGAAACACACGTAAGAAATCAAATAAATCATAAAAATTCGTAAATTAATTCTTACGCCTTAAACTGGAATTTTTCAACTTGATCCGAAACTGTTGATAATTCTCAGCGTAATTTTTACACAGAGCACTCGTATGTTCTAAAAAAAACAAATTACATACTGTAATTACATTACAAAATAAAATCTTGAGAAATGTAGGATACCTTTTGGCAAACCCAATTGCTGAATTTCACATGATAAAGATTCATCATCAACTCCGTGTTTAGTGGCGCAAGTGAGAATGAAATTTAGAACGGCTATACTTGCTTTTATATCGGCAATATCTATAAATAAAAATACAATAAAAATCTGCAGCTAACCAAAATATTGCGCTAAGAAAAGTCACCAAATTTGGCATCAGCTGTTAATTGCTGCACTTTTGAATACTAACAAAAACAAATCAATATTAGTTAATACCACTTTTTTTACTTCAAAACTTTTACATCAATTTCCTGCACTCCTAAAATATCTTTAACAACCAACGCACATAGTAATTTCAGTTTGATCGAGGTCTACAAGAAAAGTAGCCTACATTATTTAATCATTCAATGACATTCCTCATCAGTGGTTATCATCAGTAGTAAATTACCAGTTTTGATAAAGTAGCAATTTCTGCCAACACCCAATCAGGACAGTCTAAATCTCCGCAAAATCTAAATTTCTGTCATTAAATTAATATTATTTTAAATTTACAAGTGCTAACATTATTATTAAAAACATTTACCATCCTGATGTAGGTGTTACCGGCTGTATGATACTGTACGTCTTCAGATGACAGGTACGGCTGTTCACTTTATATTTCTTCGCTTGCTTAGGAAATTATTTTATATTAATTACAATTTATAATTATTGCAAAAAGAATACCTTCAAATTCCTGGCAAATCTTTTAACAAATAAGAAGGATGTCAGCTGATGAATTGATCGGCACGCTATGCAAAGAATTCTTAAGGTACATCTTCCCTTCGCCGATAGGTGGCAGCTTGGATGGCCGTCAAAATTTACAAGGTCACAACAAATAGGCTAACGACCAAGGAGTAACACTATGGTTTTTTTGCTGCCCTCTTTTATCGTGTGCCTATTTACGGTGTAGCACTTTGGAGGAAAAAGCAGTTTTGGAGCTTTCGACGTATTAACATGTTTTCCTGTTGTTTACAGATGTTTTGTCGGCTGCTAAAGCGACCTAAATTACGTTGAAATTATTGTTGATGAGTATTAAATTTCATTTAATTTTAAATCAAGTATAATTAAAATGGATAGTGCGTTATTAAGAGAAAGAGAGTTATTTAAGAAGAGAGCATTAGCTACTCCGGTTATAGAAAGTCGCAAGAAACCGGCCGCATCCGCAGATTCGAAAAAGAAATTATCGGCCAAGTCTTCCGCTGCTTCTTCAGCTCCCAAAGCCAAACCTCCGGCTGGTAATTTAAATTAGAACACAATTATTTTAATATTATAATTTACTGCTACGTATTAGCACAAAAAAAATTTATTTTGATTGTATGTTTAGATCCACTTTCTTACAAATCTCTTCCTGGAAGTTCTCAATATCGGTTTGGAGTTCTGGCTAAAATAGTCAAGTACATGAAAGTACGTAAACAATTACGAGCTGCAGCAGTGTTCATTTATTGGAAGGTGATCGGTTTATCAAGAAGGAATTTTAAAATATTGTACTGTAATGTGTAAACAAGCATTATGATGCCCAAAGTTAAGCAGATATTCGGTTAAACAAATTGAATGTAATGTTTATGTAGATTTCTTATTTAATGTTCATGCTGGTTAATTTTTTGACGGAATCATTCCTTTTTGGTTTACCGATATCACCAAATAAATGTTTAATAGGCTAACTAATTAATGTAATCTTTTTTGTTTTTAGCAAAGACATTTGGAAGGTGATACTCATCCACTGTCAATTGAAGAAATATTAGACGAAACTAAACAACTCGATATTGGAAGTAAACAAAAACAATGGCTCTTAACAGAAGTAATTAATACATTGTCAAATACACGTATAATATAAAATGATGTACATGGTTAATTTAAATTTTTGTAGGCTTTACCCGATAATTTAAAGATAATAGTGAACGAAGAAGGGAAATATTCTTATAAGCCGACGTATCATTTGAAAGACCGAAAAGCGTTGCAAAGGTTGCTGGAAAAACACGATATGAGAGGATATGGAGGGGTTTATCTCGAAGACATTCAAGAATCCTTACATAACGCGGACAAAGCGTTAAAAGTAAATAATATTACAACTTAAGAACGTACAGTATAATTATTATAATAATAATTAATTTTTTGTTGTTGTTGTAGTGGTTAGGTGACACTATAGTAATGATCAACAGACCCATTGATAAGAAGAAAGTAGTTTTTTATAACGATAAAAGTTATCAATTGGATGTTGACGAAGGTTTGTGAGGTTTTTTTTCCCCCATTGAGAAGCAATTAATTTTATTAATAAGTATAATTTTAGAGTTTCAAAAGTTATGGAGAAGCGTGGCTGTGGATGGTATTGACGAGAGTAAAATCGAAGAATATCACGAAAAACAAGGATTTTCATCCATGTTGGATTCTGGAATTAAGAAACCTGTAATTTTCATTTTCAACCATTTCTTTTTAGTTTTTATAGTTTATTTAATGGCTTTACACAAATACATTTTAAACTTACTTAAACTTTTATTTTCTGTACCGGTACCGGTATTTGATTATTATGACATTGTTCTTTCGCTTTTAAATGTTTTATACAGTACTGTATTCTAATTATCAAAATTCCTTCTTTTTTTTAAAGATTACTTCACATAAAAAACGAAAAGCAGCTCAAAGGAAAACAAAGAACTTTAAACGACTCAACGGTCACATGGGCGATATATTGAAAGACTATTCGGATAAATAATAAGGTAGGAAAAAATATTTTGTTATTATCTGAACGTCGAAATTAAAAAAAAATTGTTCACATTTTGGTTTAAAAAAATAAATAAATTATTTCTTATTCAATATAATTTTATTGAAGCGAAACCAGAATAGTATTTACAAATTATTTTTAACAACACATTTTTAATGCATAGATGATATAATTTCAACAACATTGTTCGATAAAAATATAGGAATTTAAATTTTTTTATATGGCACACCCATGTTTAATGCTAATAAACAAAAAATAAGAGCTTGATTCTTAAGCTCATACAAAGTTATGGCATAGCGAAGTTACACGGGCATATTATATTTTTTAATGGTCCGACCCGAAAATCTATTGATTTATAGATTTTTTTAAACATTTAAAATCGTGATTATGTAAATCTAACATAAAAACGAACAAATTTGATAACTTTCATCAGTACATTATAAAACTTTGGATAGAAGCAAATTAAGTAAATTTTAAAAACGTTCGAAAAGTATGGAAGCATTTTAAAAATATCAAAATATTCCTTTTTTTTTTCTTTCTAAGTTTGGAAATGATTTGATATTATACAATGTAAATGCATAAGTAATAGAGGTTATGCAACGCTAAACTTCGTGATGTTAAATTAATGGGGGGAAATGTTTAAATTTATGGGAATAATGTTAAATTTCTAAGACAATTTAACGGTATGGAATTTTGAGGAATTTATCTTGTGGAATTAATAAATAAAATTTACAGTATTTAGCATTTCATAACCAAAATTATTTATTGGTTTTTAAAAGTAAATTCAAAGTAGCCTACTTTAAGTTTGGCAAGATTTTGAAAATAAGGCAGCAAGTTTTTTTTTTTTTTTTGGAAATTATAAAATATACAGTACAGCTGTTTAACTCAGTAGTTTAAAAGTAGTAGTGTATATGTATACAAAACATTTAAGTACGTTTTTTCCAACAAATTATTTTCGTTGCCCCAAATCATACGTTTGCCTTGAAATTATTGTCTTCTTGCGATTTATTAACGTTGACGAACTGTTTCTTCATTTCCATTTGTTCGTTGAGTTCCTCTTCGGTGTAAGACCACTCCTGTCTCTCTCCACTGGCGAAAATAGCGTATAACACGGCGCCCACCACGTACATCACACAGCCCACGTAAAAGATTACGGCCCACTCTTCCGGAGTTCCCTAAAAAACACCAAAATTATTATAAAGAAAGAAACGAAAAATCAAAATGACAAAAAAATATGTATATATAGCGCAACCCATTAAAATTAAAAAATGGATGCAGAAATGTACCGTTAACTCTCGGTTATTAAATTGGAATACTGCAATAATAATCCTATTTTGACACAAACATTATTTTATAATGAGATAAATTTTAAAAAGTAGATGAACAGTTTAAAATACGTTTAAAATTGTTTATATTATTTTCTTTTAAATGAAAAACAAATTTTTTAAATACCTGTAAATTTTATAATATTTTATAAAAAAAGTTTTAAAAACGTTTAAAAATTAAAAATCTAAACTCGTAAAATATCTTTTTTTTTCTTCCAACGTCTAAAGATAAAAACTTAAATGAGTTCTGGAATAATTCATGAAAATAAAGCTGGTATATTGAGAACCGAAAATTAACATACCGGTAACGTATTTTCAATCGTACCTTTTTTTTTTCTTATTAAGTATAAATAAAAAAAAAAGGTTTTCGATGATGAAATTATATGAGCTTTCATTGATTTTAATGGGAAAGAGTTTAACGTTAGCGCGGAAGGCTTACGTTGGGAGTGAGGAGTCCAACCAAAAGAGGAGAAAGTATCCCTGGAATGGTTCCAAAAGTGTTGGTAAACCCCATTAGAATTCCCGCGTGTCTCGGAGATAGGTCGACGTGGTTATAGAAGAATCCGCCTGAAAAATAATATGATAATAAAAATATTCAGGTTGTTTAACATGTAGGGGGAAGTGAAAATATAGAAAAACCTGAGTAGGCGAACCCCGATAATCCTTGAACGGCTGTGACCGCGGCCACAACCAAGTAGCGCTGCGTACAATCGAAAAACGTGATGGATAACATGCAAATCGCCGGAAGTATCATTCCTAAATCGTTCACAAAACTCAAATCAAAAAGCTTGAATAATAATTATTATTGCGAAATGTTTTTTTTTTAAATACCAATTGTGTTGAAGATTTTTCTTAGCTTTGTAAGAGATAGTTTTCCTTGTTTTCGCAAGAAATCGGTCAGCTTTCCCGCGAGTAGATTGACTACCAGTGATGTCATGTAAGGCAGTGAAGATAAAAATCCGTTCTGCAAAATATTGTGATTGACACAATATTTAAAAAGAAAAATTACATTACCCAGTATATTATAAAATTTAAGAATAAAAGTTTAAAATTTTTAAAACTCTGAGAAATTTTTCTAAGGAGAAAAAAAAAATTAATCCGAATTTTGACAAATAAAAAATGTAAATATTATTGAATATCGCAAATTATATGTTTTCACACAATTTCTTAATCATCATGGAATGTAAAATACAAGCCCTCCATTTGCGCGAATTGCTTAATTTTTCTGAATCGAGATTTGACCCGGTTTAATCCGAATTTTGACAAATAAAAAATGTAAATATTATTAAATATCGCAATTTATATGTTTTCACACAATTTCTTAATCATCATGGAATGTAAAATACAAGATTTCAGAAATCGAGATTTCCAACGAATTTTTTTTCCTTCATTTTATTTTTTATTTTTTACATACCGGGAACCGTATTAATGGAACATGTAAAAAGAAATTCGAGTACATGTACTTAGAACTCGCGCAAATGGAAGATGGACTGTACCGGTAGTTTATCTTTAGAAATTTAAATCTCAAAATAAAACATGATACTTTGTTTATAAAAATTTTTTGTTATTTGTCAAATTCTAAAATAGAATAGGATTTCGTTTCCTGTTCCATTTTGAAAACTAAGAAAAAAAACAACTCTTCATAAACGGATTATTATTCATCACGAACGAATTTAAGATGCCATAATAATTAATCGAACCTGTTTGATATCGAACTTGAGAACTTCTTTCATAAACAAAGGTAGATTGATGACGAGAGTGTAGAGACCCCAATTGGCGCACAAATGCGCAGCCGTAATGGCCCAAACTGGCGTTGATTTGGCAATTTTGACCCACGGAATTTCCACTTTCTGTCATAATTCTTTTTAGCAACAAAAATAAAAAATGTTAGTGTAGCTATATTTACGCTTCCGGCTTCGTGATGCCCGATCAGATTCTTTTGCAGATATTGTTTTTCTTTGATGGAGATTCGCGGATGCTTTTCGTATCCGTCAAAAACCAGGAACAACATTGTAATCACAAACAGGATTCCCATAATTCCTAATAATTATCAAAGCTAATTTTTTTATCCTTTTCTACCAAAAACTTTGGTTACGAAACCTGTGACGTAAAATACGGAGGGCCAACCGCCGTCAAACCCGTATTTACACAAAAGTCCACAAATTGGAAATGTTAGCAAAGTTCCTCCGTACATCCCTATTTCATTTACATCTTATTAGTAATTATTTTTAACACATAATAAGTACTTGAGAGAAAAATATGTTTTTTTTGGTTGTAATTTAAGTTTTAACGCAGTAAAATGTATTTTACTGTGTTAAAAAACTGAATTAAGACCAACAAAATTTTCCAAACCATTGTCGTTGTTACTCAACTTATATACATGAGCTTACCTGAGTAAGAAATTGCCATTAAAAGCCCTACTTCGGTCGGTGGAGCCCAATTGCCAACGATAGAATGGATTGCAGGAAATGAAACAGCCTTTGAAAAAACCAATTACGATTCAAATGTTTGCTTAAACCACGTAAAACATTAGAAAAGTTTACCCCGAACATTCCTTGAAGGACTCGAACTGCCATCATCAGCATCGGGTCTATTCGCGCGGCTTCCGGTAAAAACAAAGTCAGAACACTCACCATGCCCAATCCGATGGTTAAACAAATTTTCCCACCGAATCTGCAATAATAACAATACGTCACTTTTTAGTTTCGATTCTATGAATGAAATGTGTACTAAACGAAATGTACAACATAAAGTAATTGTTTCGGTGGCTACGTACCTGTCGCACAGCCAACCGGAAGGCACCTGCGTTACGATATAGCCATAAAAAAATGCCCCTAGCAAGGCTCCCTGAAGACTCTTTTCCCATTCAAATTCGCCTTCCTACATTTAAAAAAAAAACATCAATCAAAACAATCTTCAAACAATTCGTTCAATGAAACCCAACGATTATTTCACATACAACTGTATCTTTAATGCCTTTATAATTAATCGCATTATTATTTACCTGATACTGTATGTAGAGAATTAAACCAACATATTATACCTAATTTCAACAGACAGGCATAAGAGATAAATATTATAATTATGAAATAACGTCTGGCTTACTTTTTATTGAACCACCGTGTACAATAAATAATCATTAAAAGGGAAACTTGCTGAACCAAACAAACAAAATAATCATCAGCTAAATCAAAGCCAAATATCACAAAACAATAAAATCAAAATTCTAAAACATTGTTACCAACTTAAAAAGTTGGGAGCAAATTTGAACTCTATCATAATGAAAATAAATAAACAAACAACTAAAACTTTGATAAATAGTTATTAAACTCTTTTAAAAAATACATAAAGCGTAGCATGAGATCGGAAGTAAAATAGACTGTACATCTTGGTTGCCAACCAGCGAACTAATTTTATTTAACTCTCGATTTACTTTGTAAAACTAAAGTTTGGTAAACCAGGTGAATAATCTATGTTGTAACTCAAAAAAAAAAAAAATCCCATTAATTTTGCGCACAGATTATATATCTTGTTTTGGTCTTGTTCTACACCTCAAAATTAAGAAGGTATTTACTGTTTTTGTTGCGTCATAAACTAATTAAATCGAGACTATAGCGCTTTAATTTAGAATTAGAAATCCAGTGTCAACGAAATAATGATACAATCATTAATCCGTTTTATAAAATTGGTTGTAGGTTACATGTACAGTATCGTCTATGTTTTAGAAGTTAGTATTTTTAATACGGTACTGTAGACGCATTTTTTTTTACATAATTATTTTAAATCTAGCGCAGCTTTCACGGAGCTTTTAATTTATTTTGTAATTGAAAAGTTGTCTGCAACGTTGAGCCCGCATTTCCAGGTTTAAAAATAGAAAGTGTGCGCGTTATATCGTAATAGTGAAGTTGTTGTCTTTTAAGGAATGCTAGGCGAACTTGAAAAGATAAAGACAAAAATTGTCCGTGAAAACAAAGTTGAGAGTCTCAAATTACCGAGTAAGCGAGATTAAATTTTCCTTTAAAAGCCTTTCACCATTAACATGCAACAAAAAAACCTTGGTAATGCAGTACATGTAATTGTTTTGTTGTTATGAAACCACCGCTACTTCTAAACTTTTTAATTGTTATTGTTAAGTTTTATAATAATGGGGAATAATTATTAAAAAATGTGCAGGAACGAAAAATCAAAAATTTCGATTGTATTTTAATACTTTCATTTTTTTTATCGACGAAGTTATTGATTTTCAATCAGCTTTTTAATATACTGTAGAATGTACTTCCTGACTCGAATTTATTTTCTTCGTTATCGTTTTTAAAGAGTTAAACATTTTTTTCTTTCTTTTAAAAATAAAAAGAAACCTTGATATTATATTACTGTAGTTCTAAATTTGGGTCGAGTTGGTTAAAAAGTTCTTTGAAATTAAATTCACTGTGTGTTTACATATTTAAGTTCTGCAAAATAAGTTAAAAACTTCTGCGATTTTAGTTCAAAAAAGTTCCTAA